>JAPFBL010000747.1:0-233714 GCA_026182355.1 Hermatobates lingyangjiaoensis
AGTTATAAGTAATTTTCAGACAAAAATTTTTCTTTTATTTATATAAATTATTTGTATTAATAATATATTTTAAGTTTTATTTTATTTGCACAAATGGTGTACATTTATTCTGTACAACTTAGATGCAGTTCTTGTTCGTGAGCGCCGCTCTAAACCAGACTGAGCATCCAAATGAAGACAAGGTTCTTCACAGCCTGTGGAGTATTTCTCGATTTGAGGGTGGAAACAAATACTTCATTTTGGGAATATGGGTATTCAAAAGAGAAATTAAAAGCACTGTGGTGTTAAAGGTGCCAACGGCTTAAGAGTTGTCTCCTTTGTAGGATATTAAGTTATTCTGACCTTTGAACTATTAATTGGTTTTCGGCCGTCAAATTGAATGCACTCGGGTGCTGTTAGGAAGACTGGAATGATAAAGTGGTGTTCTGGGATGCGTCGTAGCATAGTAATTTATTGGATGCCAATAGAGGATTGAGAAGGTAATTGGAGTGGTGGGAGGAAAGTGAATTATCTGGGTGCAGGCGCAAAGAGGAGATGATGTGGGCTGAAGTAAAGCGAGAGGAATGCAAGAGGGGGTGCTTTAGAGCTGGGCTGGATTTAGGAGGAAGAGAGCTGGGCTAGCTGTCGATTAGTCAGAGGGCGGCAGGTAACGGATGTCCGTCTCCCCCTGCTGGCTTTACCAATGAAAAAGAGATACATCAGCGCCAAATCAAACCTGCCTTCGCGTCTCAATCACCGTGCTCCTCGTCATTCCTCACTCACGTCTTAACAACTCACTCAAATCAAACACGCTTCCACCGCCTCTCTTATTTTATATCCTCAAATTTACAAAAAAAAAAAGCTTAAACAAACTACTAATTACTTATATTAAACAGTTCAATTTTTATGTAATATACTATATAGTTTATATTAGAAATAGGTAAAACCGTCATACCTCGTAAGATGATCATGGAGTTGGAGCGCTTTCGGACGTTGTCCATCTTCGATCGCAACATACCTACTAGTTTAGGTTTGTTTTGATCGAAGACTTGAGTAGGTTTGTTGCGATCGAAGATGGACAACGTCAGAAAGCGCTCCAACTCCAGGATCATCTTACGAGGTATGACGGTTTTTCATCTATTTCTAATATAAATCTTACTAACCTCAGTGATATTAATAATATGCATGTATTTATACTATATAGTGTGTTGTATTTATATGTATAACATATGACTGTGGACGCATATGTTCGGTGGACGCATTCACGTCTCAACTCCTGTGTCCCTTCTTCTTTTTCTGTTTCTCCTCTCCTGAAGACGGCAAGAGAATCCTGAAACGTTCGAGAACAGTGAGTGTTAGTCTCCTTCTTGTTGTAACTTTAAATAATATATATATATAAAGATTTCACATAAACACGTGAAATAACAATCAATGATCAAACTACAACAAGCGGATTTCGTCGGAGTCAAAAACTCAACTGAAACGATTCAGATGGGTTTTTGACTCTGACAAAGACAGAGTTTTATATAAACATAAAAACAAATAACCTTAAAAACTCATTTTGTTATAAACTTTAAAAATTTTGTTAGCTTCTTTATTTTAATTTATTTATTTTGGTTTGTATGTTTACCCCTCTCAAAATGCTACCCTCTGGCAAGTGCAACACTCGGTGTAGGGCTCTTCCCTCTACTCCTTGCTAGCTACTGGATACGTTTTTGCTTCCAAAACTTCAATAGTACTATTCACCATTAAGTGGATTTTATTCAATTTTCAAGAAATTCATCTTATGTTATAAAAGCTATATGTATTTATGGCTTTTCAATGCAAATCTGAAGAAGAACAATAGGTGTTCGAAACGAATTGTTGGTTTTCTATAAAAGCTGTTTTGTGTGGAGATGTATTTTTTTTTAAATTACCTCCCATAAAAATATTTTAAATTTTCATCACCAAAATAGTGAACCTGGTAATTCAAACATCTTTTAAACACTTTGATGTTTCTCAAGGGGTTGTTATTTGAACGGATAATAGACACCACTTCTTTAATTAAAATAATTTCATTGTTTAACAAAATCTTCATGAATGCCCGAAATGGGTCAAACAGTTGATTAAAGGATAAAAAATAGATGTGAGAGGGTGCAAGAATATTCAACTAACACTCAGAAAATCAGGCAATCAACATTGTTTGCAACTGAGTTTCTCCCGTTTAAAGCAACCAATTACTGAAGAGCATTCGACATAAAACATAAAAACCGTTAAACAGACTACGGGAATGTTAATTAAACTGCCTTTGTTATAAATGGATGGTACTGAAAGAAAAAAGTACTTTGTCTGATCGGAGTGGAGTGTCAAAATATTTATTCCTTCAATCTCCATATTTGGAAACTAAAAATGTCACCGCCCTGCCTTCCTGCGGGACTCTTTGCTCTTCACACCTCCTGATGACGACGATGGTCGAAATATCGATGTGAGTTATGTCTGTGTGTTTCCTTCGTTTTGAATTTATTTTATTTAAAAAAGTCCGCTGGACCGTTTCTTTTATTTCTAGCAAAAAACCCCCTCAAAGTTATCACATTACCAAACAAATGTTGACTATTTATACGGTTTTTGATTTATTCAGTCGGTGTTTCAATTGATAAAGTCAGTACTGATGTTACGAATGATAAACGACAACCCAGTAGCAGCTAGCAAGGGGTAAAGGCAAAGGCCCTCAACCCAGTGTTGCACATGCCAGGGGGTGATATTTTAAGGGGGTCAACATAAAAACCAAAATAAATTAAAATAAAAAAGCTAACCAAAATTTTAAAGCTTATACCAAAATGAGTTTTAAAGGTTATTTCTCTTTATGTTTATGTATGTAATACTGTGTTTAAACGGATTTTTCAACTATATTATTTGCAAAATAAAGAGAAATTTATTTTAAATTTTTTAGAACAAGTTTTTTTTAAAGGGATTAAAATTTTATTATATTTGTTTGTGTGGTCAGTTAACTTAATTTAACCATTTTTTTTATGATTTGAATTATATATTTTTGTTTTGCAAACTTTATGGCTGTAATTGTATACGTGCACTGTAATAAGATGAAAGTCTGTAATTCCTTAAAAATAAATAATTTTGAGGACTTTCTGGAAATTTGAAAGTTAACGGATTGTCAACTAATTTACAACTATTTACAAATACAACTAATATGTGATGCGTTTATGTGAAATCTTGTTATACATATATATTATAACTAAATTTGTTTAATTTAGTAGGGTCGCTTAAGATTGAGTTTATTTCGGTTTATAAGCTTTTCTGTCCATAATCACAATTACGTTTCCTTTATCCCCTACTTTAGCTTATTGACCTGTTATATTTTTCTTTATTATTTTTTTTCTTAGCTCCTTTTTCTATAGTTGACTGCTTTTATTATCCCTTTGTTTGAAAACTCCCCTGTTAGTTCATATTTCAGACCTGCTTAAACATTTATAGCATTTTCAAATTGAAGTTTAAATAACTTGCTATCAAGCTCCGTTTTTTTTCTTTATTCAGTTGAATTTATTTTTTACGTGATAGTTTAAAGTGACAAAATCTTTTAGAGGTTTAAAATAAAGAACGAAAATAAAAGCAATATTGAAATAACAAACATACAGAAATTAAATAATATTTAAAGATATGTAAAACAATTATTATAAATTTATGTAAAGATAAGGATACTTAAGTTTTTAGAAAGTATAAAAATACAGTCGGAAGAATATTTGAAAATTTAAAAACATTGTTTTACATTTCAAAAGTTATAAATGTGATAATCAAATAACGATATTTGGCAGTGCGTTAAAAATAAATATTCTTACAGGCAATACAAAACTAATCAAGAAACATATTATCTTTATTGAAACACCATAGAAGGAGAACGTTTCAAGCATTTTTTTGTCATTTCAGATTTGCTTGCAAGGTATGTGTGAAACAGAAGAAGGTTGAGTTGTGTTTTTAGGTATAATTATTATACTTGGTTTAAACAACAATATTTTAAGAGATTGGTTGTTAAACAAAACATTCATAAAGAGCATTCTTTTACTCTTATATTATAAGACTTCACAAGAATACTATAAAGACAGATTATAAGAATATTAACAAAACATTCACAAAGAGCATTCTTTTACTAGAAGACTGTTATATTATAAGACTTCAAAAGAATACTATAAAGACACATTATAAGAATATTAACAAAACATTCACAAAGAGCATTCTTTTACTAGAAGACTCTTATATTATAAGACTTCACAAGAATACTATAAAGACAGATTATAAGAATATTAACAAAACATTCACAAAGAGCATTCTTTTACTAGAAGACTCTTATATTATAAGACTTCACAAGAATACTATAAAGACACATTATAAGAATATTAACAAAACATTCACAAAGAGCATTCTTTTACTAGAAGACTCTTATATTATAAGACTTCACAAGAATACTATAAAGACACATTATAAGAATATTAACAAAACATTCACAAAGAGCATTCGTTTACTAGAAGACTCTTATATTATAAGACTTCACAAGAATACTATAAAGACACATTATAAGAATATTAACAAAACATTCAGAAAGAGCATTCTTTTACTAGAAGACTCTTATATTATAAGACTTCACAAGAATACTATAAAGACAGATTATAAGAATATTAACAAAACATTCACAAAGAGCATTCTTTTACTAGAAGACTGTTATATTATAAGACTTCAAAAGAATACTATAAAGACACATTATAAGAATATTAACAAAACATTCACAAAGAGCATTCTTTTACTAGAAGACTCTTATATTATAAGACTTCACAAGAATACTATAAAGACAGATTATAAGAATATTAACAAAACATTCACAAAGAACATTCTTTTACTGGATGAATCTTATATTATCTAAACAGTGAAAGGTTTATAAGTGTGGGTGTTGAAAAACAAGCTAACTAGAATCTTGAAATATTGTTTATCGTATACTAAGAGTGGAAAACCGAAGTTTGTACAAAATTTCGTTAAAAAAAAACATTTTTTACTATTTCGTGTTTTCTAAGTAATAATAAGTGAAAAGTTTTATGAATTTTACAAAAGAATTCTTACTGAAATAGTTTTCGTAAACACGAAACGCAGTTATTAGAGGTATAAGAGGTCTTGTTAGAAATAGAGTAGGTGCGTTTGCTCCGATAGAAGGCGAGTATGAATAATCACAAGTAGTCCGTTGACCAGTACAGTGGCTCTCTCGTTGCCACCCTGGCCAATTCTCATTGACTCAGCTTCAATGACTCTTTCCGTCAACAGGTTCTTAGGCAGATTAAAGAAACTAATGCTAATGTAAATTTGAAAGCTTCAGAAAGAGTCCATTGGGAGGTAGATCTACTTCTGGATTTAACCTCAATATATAATTATTATTGATATAGTTTCTCGACCACTGATATTTCAAATTCACATAAGAAGTTATTGAGGATTTTGGTCATAAAACATACAACTCCTGATCATCAGCCGACGTTTCGCCAAAAGTTGTTTGGCATTTTGAAGGCTAAAAAACAAATCAGTTTTGTTTACAATCAGACTAAAAAACCTTATTGTTTTTTAGCCTTGAAAATGCCAAACAACTTTTTGCGAAACGTCGGCTGATGATCAGGAGTTGTATGTTTTATGACCAAAATCCTCAATAACCCCTTATGTGAATATATAATTATTCTTTTTATTTAATCTTTCGTTTACTTATTTTTATTTCTACTTTTTTACAAAACATTTTTTATAGGTTTAAATTAAACTTTTTTTATATTCGTTATTTACGTTATTATTTATTTTTAGCAGTACTTATATTATCTATTCTTGCCCCCCTCCTTCCTAAGTTGGCTACACTGATTGACTGCCTCTTTAATGAGATTGCAGTTTGGTCGTCACCTGTCTGCATAGAGCCTCACTTATGTCTTCTTGTTTACGAAGGAATTGATGCATAGTATTTTCTAATATTTCTTGATTTTCTAATTTTCTTATTGATTTTCTAATATTTCTTAGTTCAATAGTAAAATCATAGCTCTAGTAAATAAGTATTTGCTATTAGCTTTAAAATAGTAATAACAACAAAGATGAATCGTTAAATCTAAATAACAAATAAGCTTTGTTAGATAGTGGAAACAGTTAGCGTCTTTTATTATGGAAATTAAACTGGTTTATAGTTGTTGGATGATTCAAAAGGTAGAATTTAATAGCCTGCAGGTGGGTGAAAATAAAGGGAAGAGAACACTGATTGGAATTCACTGGCGGTAGCGATCGCAGACCTCTAGAGTGTTATAATCTGATTGAGCCAGAACCACCGCAGGCTTTGTTCTTATTGCAAATATTTAAACGCAATTCAATTCCTGTTTGGTTGGCGATCGCTAATAGTACAACCTATTTCAAACTCTCTTCCACTTCTTTGTTTATCTATTAATTCCCTTTTACCTTTAACTCTAGTTAATTAAATAGAGAAAGCGTTAATATTTCGTTTGAAAGATTAAAAAAAAAATATAGCTTCATTCCAAAGTTTCCAATTTTGATTTTAGTGCGTTTGTCTTTAAAAGTGATAATTAAAGATTATATTCTCGACTATGATAAAAATGGAAATCGTTGAGCATTGATCCAATGTAGAGGCCGCACTCCTTTCATCCTGATGTTATAGGATGTCTTCTATTCATGAAGATTAGGTTGCAGTGGCAGTCCAACAAGAGAACACTGTCGCGTGCTTGGTTTCGTACTCTCCTTTCTCCTGAAGATAGATTGTCCGAAAGTTCGAAGTAAATCTGTCTCTCTCTCTCTCTCTCTGTTACCATTCTTCGATGTGAACTAGTTTGTGTCCAGTTTGGATCGTCTTTCTGATTTTAAAGTATATATATATATACGAGTTCGAGATTAACAAAGAGCAACACACAAAGTAGGGAAACACACTTACAGACTCAAATTTTCGGGTAATCCGTCTTCAGGAGAAAAGAGAATGGGAGACCAAGCATGTTGTAGGTTGGTTACTTGCCGTTGCGCCTACAACGTGCTTGGTCTCCCATTCTCTTTTCTCCTGAAGACGGATTACCCGAAAATTTGAGTCTGTAAGTGTGTTTCCCTACTTTGTGTGTTGCTCTTTGTTAATCTCGAACTCGTATTGTGTCCAGTTTGGATCGTATTTCGTTTTGTCAGTGAATATATATATATATATATATAAACTAGAATTTAAAAAAGAACACATAGAAAGGAAACCACTGAACTCACTACTATATTTCGATGTCCTCGTCTTCAGGAAAAGAAGTGAATCGCTCCAAAGGCTGATAACGACGATAACGGGTCGTTATCAGTCTTTGGAGCGATTCACTTCTTTTCCTGAAGACGAGGACATCGAAATATAGTAGTGAGTTCAGTGGTTTCCTTTCTATGTGTTCTTTTTTAAATTCTAGTTTATTCTGTTCGAAGAATCGTTTCTTCTAATTGTATATATATATATATATATATATATAATATATATATATATATATTATTATTGAAAATGACCTTTTTATTCACAGATTCTAGTCTTTTGGCTATTTTCCTTATCACAGTTGGTAAACTATATATCAAGTTCGCCAATGACATATATATATATATATATATTATATATATATATATATATATTCTCAAAGTATTCTTGACCTCAACATCTAATTTGATAAGTTTTTTTCTCAAGACTTCGTTCTTAAAAGCTAATCAAATACTGATGAATATATATATATTCAAAGTTTTTAGCCTTCTAGCTATTTTCCTTATCGCAGTTGGTAAACTATATAACAAGTTCGCCAATGACATATGTATATATATATATATATATCGATGACGACGGATGTCGAAATATCGAAGTGAGTTCTGTAGTGTCTTTCTGTGTTCTTTTCTCTGTGTTAAAGTATATATATATATATATATATATATATATATAATTTTATAAGATAAAGAATTAAGATAAATTATATACCTACATATACTAAACGATTAATATTTTGGGATTCGATTAATTTGCTAGGTTCAAAAATCAAACTCTCGTTGCCACTGATTCATTTTATTTTAAAACCTTTTTCATAGGCCTACAAGCAAGGGATAATAATAATTCACGTATCAACATCCAACATACAAAACTATGGAAATAAATTGTTACAACTTATGAATATTACAAGTAGAAGCATTTCTGAGATAAATACAATAATATAACTTACAGAAGTAAGAACTTTTTGAATATGTGAATAAAATTTACATTATTTATGGGAAATAACAATCTTAACTGGTCAAAACCTTTGACTAGACCAAAAGGATAACATTACAAGTAACTTCAACACTGTTTACTCAAAGAAACCATGTAAATCAAATTTCACAAAAACTCAAAATAACACTAGTAAACTGCGACACTTTTTTACTCAAACGAAACAAACAAGAAGTAAGGAAAATCAAAACTCCTCTAAACTCAGTAGAACACTCCAGAATAAATATTACTTAAATTAGTAATACCACTTCTATGATTAATCGAATTTAGGTCTATTTTTGATCCTAGAAAATTGAATAGATCCTGATTATATAACCCATCTATTTTATCAAATAGTGGATACATTATTTGATTTATTATATATTTATATATCCAGTGTGATTCCTTTTAGGTAGGTTTGACTTAAACTAAGTTAAGCCTACAAATGAATAATCACGGGTCGTCAGTTGACAAACGCAGTGACTTTCCCGTAGCTACTCCACGGAGTAGCCAGTTCTCACGGACTCGGTTTCAGTGTACAGATCCTGAAGCAGATTTATGAGATTAATACGAAAGTCACTCTGAAAGCTTAAGAAGAAGTACTTATTAGTCTTCTGGGTGGTAGATCTGCTCCTGGGCTTAACCTCAATCGTTAATTATTCTTTTAATTTGTTTTAGTGTTTTTTACTTACTCAGTTTCATTTTTTACTTTTATTTTGGTTTTATATAAATTGTTAAAAGTTTTTAATTTTATTTTAAGTTAAATGTATTCATTCATTTAATATTTATTTGGCTTTCAATTCTTTTTCTTCCTTGTCTCCCCTCCCTCCGAAAGTTCGCTTCACTGGTTGAGTGCTTCTTTTTGAATGCAAGCCAGTCGTTATCAATCATTTGAACGATTCACATCTACTCCTGACGACGAAGACATCGAAATATAGTAGTGAGTTTCAATGATTTCATTCCCGTGTGTTCTTTTAAAAATTCTATCATATATATAAAAATATATATGTATATATCAATGATCAAACCACAATACGAAATGGAAAAAGGAGACTAAGACTTCTTAGTCTTGTTTTCCCATTTCATATTGTGGTTTGATAATCGCTTGCTATTTCACTTGTTTATGTAATCTTTATATATATATATATATATATATATAATATATATATATATATATATTGTTAACACATGAAAGAAAAAAACAAATAAAGACACACACAAATGACTCACAAGATATTTCGACAGTCGTCGTCATCGGGTAGAAGTAGTCCCTTTGAGTAGCTGAAGCTAACTTTGAGTTAGCTTACCTACTTTGACTACTTCTACCCGATGACGACGACTGTCGAAATATCGTTGTGAGTCTTTTGTGTGTGTCTTTATTTGTTTTTTCTCTTTCATGTGTTAACTAGTAGTCCTGTTGGGCCATTTCAAGTATATATATAGTTAAATAGGAGTGCAGATTTAGCGTTCACGATCTTTTTCCTAACCACTTTTGTATGATGTAAAGGCAAATAACAAACTCTTCAGGCATGTGGTGGAGGTAATAACATTATCAAAGTTAGAAAAAAAATCTGCAGTGGCCCACACTAAACTTTACTATAAGTAATCATAATATCATACTTCTTGTATGTATAATATATAATGTCCCATTTAGGCATAATATAAATATGTAAATGGGAGATGCTTATTACTCATTCATTCCTGGAGGTATTACAGGTAGTGTTCGATCCACTTATCATGGTCCAAATATATATGATTATTTTTAAATATCGCACCACTGATAAATACAAAATCATTCATATAACTAATAATAGCTATATAACTAATAATTAGCTAATAACTAATATAGCTATATAAAGCTGTATATAAAAATAACCTTGAAAATGGTCGATGTGGACCGAAACATGTTGGTTTATAAAAATAAAAATTTCGGAGAATTAATATATCTAGTCCCGAACTCTTGGAAGCCAGAGGTCAGATGATGGGAAAAATTAACTCGAAAAGGTGTGAAATTAGAATTAGGCATAAGTTTTAATAAAACATATATATATAAATGATGTAATTGTTTGAGGTTGAAGACCAATGATTTTAAACTAGTCCTTTTGCCGATGTTTCGACATATATTTATGTCATCAACAGTGCTTATAAATCTGTTTATGTTGCAGCATACCTGTTTACTACTGTTACATGATGGCTATTGATGTAACAGTAGTAAATAGGTATGCTGCAACATAGACAGATTTCTAAGCACTGTAGATGACATAAATATATGTCGAAACGTCTGCAAAAGTACTAGTTTAAAATCATTGGACTTCAACCCTCAAACAATTACCTCATATAAATATTGGGTCAAGAAAACAATAATCATGTATATATTATATAATATAATATATTATACACTTTAACAAATTATGAAATGAACTACAGTTAAAGCACATACAGAACTCACTTCGATATTTCGACATCCGTCGTCATCGGAAAAAGTGCGAAGTACTCGCGTTGAGAAGCAAACTACTACTGGCCTCCAGAGTAACTCGTGGAACCACCGCAATGCTGCTCCCCAGCGGAGGAGAGGAAAAATAGAAATCCTTCCAATATTTATTTAGAAAACAAGATAAAAAATTAATAAAATACGAAATAATAATAATAAAAAATAAATAATAATAATAAAATAATAATAATAATAAAATAATAATAATAATAATAATAATAATAATAATAATAAAATAATAATAATAAAATAAAATAAAAAATAATTAACGGTACAGGTTGAGACCAGGAGGAGAACGAGCCCAAGGAGGCATATGAATGCCTCTTCGGAAGCTCTAAGGGTGACATGGGGATTAGACTCGGGGATTTGTTTGAGGATTTGTACCCTGAAATATATATTATATATTATATATATATATATATATATATATATCGATAAAAAGATTTCACATAAAACACGTGAAACAACAATCAATGATCAAACCACAATAAGAAATGGGAAAACAAGACTAAGATCTTTCAACCGTAACAAGCGGTCTTCGTCAGAGTCAAAAACCCAACTCCAACCCAACTCAGTTGGGTTTTTGACTCTGACGAAGACCGATTGTTACGGTTGAAAGATCTTAGTCTTGTTTTCCCATTTCTTATTGTGGTTTGATCATATATATATATATATATATATATATATAAACTATACTACTGCATCTTATAATGCGATAAGTAGCTTTTGATGATTCAAGGTCATGATTTTAGATACATTATAATTGATAGAACCTTCTAGAACCTTAAGCGGTATTAATTTTGATGACATTACATCCATATATTTGTTAAATCTATGTGAGCACTATAATTATCGTGACAGATTTGATTAATAATTGAGAACAAGACACTAGGAGTGAGTGGCCTTGTAAAGTTTGTCCAGTTCTTGAAGTCTTTTCCTTGCTAATACGATGGCGTGAGATTAGCATCAAGAGCTAGCCTGTAATAAGTCACAATTAGAAACTTACACACTCCAGCCAAATCGATTAAGGACAAACCTTTGATATCCCTTTACCTTGTAATTTAATGCTTTTTTTTTCCTTTTTAAAAAAAAAATCAAAACATATATCTTTTAACTTGATACAATAGTTTTTATATACTTCTAAATTTAAATTCCTTATTTTAATTATTAAGATTTTATCGAAAACTCTACAGCTTAGGTGTATAGTTATATCATTAAGTTTTCCTTCAGCTGTTAAGGAGGAATTATTGCCTTAGTACTCGCTTTTGTCGTGTCATTTATTTATGAAAAACAGTTACTTTAGAGATTTTTTTAAATTCTATAATGACTAAAATTGTTCATAATTACTAACCTGTTTTCACTTATGGTATTTCTATGAAAGTATATATATATATATATATATATATATATATATATAGTAGGTGTGTTCTCTATTCGGGGTTCGGTCAATTTTCCAGGATAAAAAATCAATCTCTCGTTGCCAACGTTTCAGTTTTATTTAAAACCTTTTTTATAGACCTACAAATAAAGTATAATAAGAAATCACATATCAACATCAAACATATACACAATTTGAAAATGGATTGTTACAACTTATGAATATTACAAGCAGAAATATTTCAGAGATACATATATTAGTCTTGTTTTCCCATTTCTTATTGTGGTTTGATCATTGATATATAGTTGATTAGTTGACTGTCGTCCCTCCGTCAATTCACTTCTTCTCCTGAGGACGACCGCCATTACGGTCGAAATATTGAAAAGTTCCACAAACACAACTTTGTTGTGTTCCAGTTTATGTGTCACTGCTTATTTTAATTGGTATATATATATATATATATAGTCCTTACTTGTCTGCGGAGCGACTTACGTCAATTATTCTAATGACGAGACCTCAGAAATATAATGATAAGTCGGTGTGATTTCTTTTATTTGTGTTCTTTCTATATGTGTATAGTATGTATAAATACTTTTTTTCTTCCCGAAATTTGGTCAGAGTTAATGACTGAAAATCCCCTCTTTGCCAGCGTTTCGACTTTATTTCAAGACATCATCTGGCCTTGAATCCAAATAAAATGTATAATTATCTTGTCTACACAACATTCTACATATAAATTCAAAAAACTTACTTAACATACCAATTTTATCAAATGGTTTGATACCTCATTGAACTATATACATAATAAACATAAATGTAATCATGTTTTTCGGTCAGTATACTAGCTTTAAAAAACAATCTTTCAAATGCAAAATGTTTTTAGTTTTATTTAAAACCTTCCTGATTGTCCTACAGCATATAATAATATACAATGTCGTTCATACATATATACAATAAATTGTTACAATTATATTATATGTAAAAATAATGGAAATCACTGAAGTAAGAAACTCTCTCCATTACATAAACATAAAACCTGTCAGAAATTACTTCAACTTCATTTGATATTGTTTAAAAAAACATTTAAATAGTATAAAATACTCTAATATTTCGTTTCATTGTTTAAAAAAAAATAGCGTTACTATCTCAATAAAGGTTACTTAAGTTTGGAATATCATTTCTATAGTTCAACGAAGTCTAGTCTATATTATGGACTAGTAGATCTGTACCAGCCAGGGTTTCTACTATGCCCTATTGTTGCATTCAAATGTCGTTGAACTTATGAACTATTCAAGTATATAAAAAAATATTTCAGTTATATAACAAACAATACTAATTCTGAGGTAAAATGGATAAACAAACAAAAGTCTCCACAGAAATGAAGTGTTATTCAACAGCAACAACGCGTTTCGAACACTTTGTCTCCCTGATGATGAACACAAAGTGTTCGAAACGCGTTGTTGCTGTTGAATAAAACTTCATTTCTGTGGGGACTTTTGTTTGTTTATCTATTTTACCTCAGAATGAGTAAATACCACACAATTACGGATTGCACAACTAATGATTTACAATAAATTCAATTTCAAGTAGTTTCACAATGATGATTAGTCAGCAGTAAAAACACTTGGAATCATGACTGCACTTTTTTGAATCCGAAGTTTGCTCCCATCTCATTTGAGAACTCTTAACAACTTTCAATGAACAACAGATAAAAATACCTCAGCTTTCCTGCTCGTTATGTCATCTCAATCGATAATATTTTTTCTTAGAAACTATCAAACATTATCTTTTACTATACAGTTAAAATTTAAAAAATATTTGCTTAGATTTGAAAAGTATTTAAATAAAGTGACAGGATATAAATGAGATTCTTGAACTTGACATGTGACTAAACCTGACAAAATGATGACTCTACTTAAGAGTGACTCATCAAAGTTAGAGATTGATCTTTGATGAGACAAAGCGGTGAATATACTATTACTATTATTGTTTATAATAATAGTAATTATTATTAATATTAGAACCATAATATACCGTCTTACCTCGTACACTGCTGCTGAAGCTCTCGGACCGGTTCGGGTGTCACCCATCTTCAACCCTTGTTGAAGGGGTTCAATCTTGTTGAAGATGGGTGACACCTGAAACCGGTCCGAGAGCTTCAGCAGCAGTGCACGAAGTAATACGGTATATTATAGTTCCAATATTAATAATACTAACCTCTGTGGTAATGACGAAATGGATGGATAGTAATTATTATTTATAATATTATATTATTATAAATAATAATAATAAGTGATAGAACCAGTGATTTGGTTATTTGAATTCAAAAATGGTCAAATTTTTGAAACCAAAAAATAATAATATACCTTCTAGTATATCTTATACAATTTCTACAGGTAATTATTTTTTCAGCAGGAAAACATCGCTCTGCATGTCATCATTTTTGTTTGGTTAAAAACTAAATTTTCATTTCGGTTTTTAATTTGAAACTAACAACACGTTGAGTATGAGCACATTGTTCCTCGGAGAGGTTTCAATGACTATATCCGGCAACGTGATATAATAATTTTAATATGTTCAAGATATATTAAAAAGCAGTCATTTATTTATAATCTTAAAACTCAATCTGGATTAATTTTCACATCCTTTGTTAATTTATTATTCATTATATAGTTATTCAATTTTTTTATTATTTTGTTGATATTAGTTATTTTAACACTAATTTATTATTGTGTTAACAAAATTACTATTATTACATTAATTAATTTTATCACTTATAACGCATACGATAAATAAAAAAAAAACAAAACATTTTTTTTTGGATATCATAATTTGGTATCTTTATGCAAACAAACACTATTAAAACAATATTGACTAAATATATAAATTTCTGAAGTGAATTAATAAATTAATTTACTGGTGAAAACTCGTGATTTTAGTTGAAATTAATGGTACTAATAAATAAATTGACTGAACAATACTTTTTAAAAAATGTACACGACTATTTTTATACCGGTAATAGTAAAAATAGAGTGGTACTTTGCCCACTTAAGGGCCGTAGCTTTCCAAGTAAAGCCTAGTCAACGATTTTATAGAGTTTTTTGTGCTTAAAGCCTATAAAGTTGTTTTATATGAGGAGGAAGACGAATGGAGTTGTTTGTGACTTATTTATAGGACAGAGAGTTGTTTGTGCTTTGCTCAAAGCTGATTGAGTTTTTTTATGGCCTCTTTGAAGATCTAAAAGTTGCCTGCGCTTTAGTAAACCTCATAGAGAGAGTAGTGTTTGGTCCATTTTAAGATCTTTGCCCTGGTTAAAGGTCGCAAAATATTTCATAAATGCATTTGGGGCCAGGGTAGCCCGGCGGTTTGTGTGCCCACCTTAGGACTCTTAGTTCCTGAATTCGATTCAGGTGGAATATTATGAATACATTGTTCCTCCGAGAGGATTTTAAGTCATTGCGCCCAAGCCTGTACGATATCAGGTACTCGTTATTACACTTGAGTAAGGCAAACATTACGGTTGATTCTACAGCAACTAAAATGGGTGCCAAATATTAAATGAGTCATAATTTGTTCCTCTTAGAAAAACAATGAAAGGTGAACCCTTTTGGTTAAAGTGTAGGTGCTGGAAAACAAGTTAGTAAGCTTCTTGAGTTTGGGGTAGCCCGCACAAAGCCTTTGAACTTCCTTCTAGGTTACCTGTTTTGATTTATCACCACATTTGGTGGTCAGGGTAGCTCAGTGGAAACGTGCTCACCTCTGAACTGGTAGGACCGGGGTTCAATCCTCACCTGGCCCTCGATTTATTCACGCGGGAGGTGAATAAATCTGAGCACGTCGTCCCTCGGAGAAGGACGTTAAACCGTCGGTCCCGAGCCAGTACGATGTCAGGTACTCGTTAAAGATCCCTACTCTAAATACATTTGAGTTAGGCAAAATTTAGGACTCCCACTGTAGAATCAATCTTCATTGTGTGGTATCACAAAGGGCCAATGCTCGGCCTAAGTGTGTTCCCTTGTGGAATTGCCACTGCAACCTAACCTAACCTAACCTAGGCAAAATTTAAAACTTCCAAAATTCAATGTTCATTATGTGGTATTCATTATCACAAAGGGTCAATATTCCCCATATATGCGTCCTTTTGATGGACTGCCACTACAATCTAACCTAATCTATCTTCAACTGTTGACATAAACGATCTGGTCTACTTGACACAAATGAGTTTAAGGTAATTAACTTACGTAATATCGCGACCTTAACAATCAACAGAACTATAGTGTTGTTTTTTTTGTAATTATTACATATAATTCTTTATTTTATCACGAATATTGAATAAACAAAGAATAAAAGACTTTTTGTGAATTATACTTAGGCTAAAAGAAAGTAAATAAAGTCCCTAGATATTGTTTTAGAATTTTTATTTCTCTTATTGTAAATTATAAATGTACATCGTCACTGCACATAATGTTCATTAAGGCAGGATTCGCTCAAAGCTTAGTAAGTTATGTATAAGTTATCGATCTGTTAGTGAAGACGAAGTCCGTTCCCTTTATTTAAGACTCCTGCTGCTGGGTCCCTTGAGAGACTGGGGAAGTCTCAAAGGAACTCATCCGGGATGAACATTTTCTTCAGTCAATTATCAGGTCCATTTCACATGCTTATCCGCAGTCAAGCTCTCCCCCTTTTTTTTATAATAAATAGAAACTGTTCATCTGGTTAACACTCTGACATTTTTACTTCTTTGAAATCTTTTCTAAATTAAAGTGATTAGTTTAATATTTATTTTATATATATTACACTTAACACATATTTGGGAATTTCAAAATTACTTCTCCACACAAAAAAATTTAATATGAAACTGACAACACGTTAAATGTTTAATAGTCTTTAAACTGTGTCACAGCGTCACGTGTTCATTCAAACTAGACAGTTGTTGTTGAAATTCACAGATAATTTTTCTTTGAGATATAATTTGTAATGTAATACTTAGTCTTTCTGTTTTAAAATTTATACTTCTGAATATGAAAAGGGTTTTAAATAAAAACCGAAACGTTGGCATTGAGAGTCTAATTTGAGCCTGAGCTACTAAAAATGTAGCTTTATACAGTGTGAAATACGCTTTATTAATTGAAAATAAACTGTCTTAATCACTCAACATTCATCGCTTTGACACTCGATATGAACTGGAAAATCAATATAGCAATTAAGAAACTATGTTAAAACGCTTGTTACGAGATACCAAACATCAAGTAACCGCTGATTAGTTTATAAATGGCAACGTATCATACGTGGGAGTGTTAAAGACTGGCGTTACAGGAGATGAAAGACAACAAGGCCTCCGTGTCCCGGTGTCATGTGACATTTCACTTGGCGTCGACCTTTCAACTACTATGTGGTGAGCCCTTTGTCATACAGCTTTCAACCGATCCATCTTGTTCATAATTATCCACTATATAACAATCATACCGGCTTCCTACATTCAGCAGTATTTCATGAAACTTCATTATTTAGAAGCATTAGTCTTTTACTTTACTATAAGTAATATATAGTCATTGTAAAAAAAATCTATCTCGATATTTTGACGGAATTACATGTTTTGAGGTCCCCAGATTCGTTTCATAACGTTTTATCGATGGTGTTTCTATGTATGTGTTTTTGTTGGTTCGTGGATGTGGTGGGTTGTCGAGTGTGTATCTAAAAGTATGTAGACGCTACAATCCATAATCTTTGATGGATCAAATTCATATTTTACACGAAAATGGGTCTCATAGTATAGAAGAGGCGATGGAGATACTATATGATACTATATAATACTATAAGATACTATATGATGGAACATATGATGGAGATACTATAGTTTGGGGCATCATGGGGACATCACTTTTTTGCCAAAATGTTTTTTTAGAAATTTTTTCTCCCAAACTACTGATTATAGAGTCTTCAAATTTTGTTCTTATCATGGAAACAAAAAATGCAATAACAGTAAAAATCCTCAGATTTTTAAAACAACGGAATATATTTTTTATAAATCAAAAAAACTGACTGATAATATTCAAATAAAATAACTTTATTCAAATAAATTAATCTTAAATAAAATAACTGACTTATAATTCAGTCTGAAAGTTTGTGAGGGCGATACAAGCCATACCTTGTATCATATATACAAGTCATCATCATATATTGATTATGATGGATCAAAATCAAACTATACCTAAAAATAAAGTATTATGTCGCGTATGAGTTCAAGTATTTTATTGAAAATTGCATCAAGCAAAAAGAAAGTACGTCATTCTTTTTTCAGAAATTGCTTTTTGACTCTAAACGGCTCATTAAAAAAAAAATGAAATTTTGCTAAAAACTTCAACAAAATATTATCAACTAATAAAAAAATCATTCGTGAAATTTCAGTTATTGGAAAGGTCAATAAAGCTATAATACCTGCTATACTTGTCGGATTCATTTAGATTCATTTATATTACTTACATTGACTTAGCAATTTTTTAAGAGAATCGAATAAAAAAATACAAATGTTTAAAGGTTTAATGAAAAAAAAATTGAAATGATTGAATAACTTAATATAAGATGAAAAAAAAAATAAAATTCTTACATGTAAAAAAATCATCGCCAATTAAACATATAATTATTGAAAAATTCCATGATATGATGGATTCATCTAACAAAATTCTATAATCAATATATATGTCGCAGCATCAAGAAAACTTAATATCGGTGTCTATGAGTGATATTATCTTTGGGTATTATGGCAGTATTATGAGCAATGGATGCATGAATTGTGTACTATACAAAAATAAGTTTGTATATTGATATCTGGATTAATTTCCATCTGTACTACCTCTAGGAATGAAAGACTAATGAACATCTCCCATATTATACTTAAATGGTACATTATATATACTCAAGAAGTTTGATATTATATTTACTTACTGTAAAGTTGAGTGTAGGCCACTCCAGATTTTGTTTTCCACTCCCAATAACAAATGCGAATGATATTACATTTTTTATATGGTTTTGATTCTAAATCAAATCTAATGTAATTTTGGCAATATACTAAGCAAAGTATTAATACGTTTATCCCTATTATGGACCAATAACAATTTATACACTACACAACTAATGTTGCTGGACACTATGAAGGTTATCTGGTCAAAAAAACTCAACTGTGTCTTCAAACGTTTCGTAAATTTATATTTTCTGCCATAGATTATAGGTGTTAAAAAAAAAAGTTAGAACCTACCGTTTTTGACTGATCCACTCAGTAAGCCTTGATAATGAAAATATAAATTTTCGAAGCGTTGGTAGACAGAGTTAAATTTCTTAAACAGATAACCCTCAAGAGTCCAAGAAACATTAGTGGTGTATTGTGTTAAACTATTAATGTTTCCGTTTTAAAATGTTGAACATTGTATCTTCCATAGAAACATTTAGATATTTACTAATATAGATAATGGTGCAATGTCAATACAATTGTATCAATACCAAACGTAAACAATTTGAAATTTCATGATCAGAAAATATGTAATAGGAATTTGTTCTATAATTCTTCTTGACCCGTTCAGATAAAAAAAAATTTAATTCGATGTACAAAATGTGCATAAATCCAAGTTAAGTTTTTATTTTTCATATTTACTATAATTAGAATTCATTGAACACTTTTCTATCGCATACTAAGTTCAAGTAAATTTTGACCAAACTTTTCATAGTCTTTCAGATACTTTCTGAATCATAGAATATACCGTAACGCCCCTTTCCGCCAATATAATTTCAACATAACTGTATTTCTGGGTAAAATTTCGTTATGATTCGACAAAGAGTGTAACTTATGTAGCTCTACAAAACCTTTTAAAAAAATAATCTGTCAACGTTTTTATATTTTATTATCCACCCTTGGATCTTGGGCCATTCGGTGACGCGCTGTCTAGTAGAGATGTGACTCTGCATAGATTTTGATGAGATGTTGAGACAGTGTCAAAGCTGCACAGTCCTTCAGTGTTGTGCATCCATTGTCTCAAGGCAGAGAGGACACTCTGGAGATGTCAGAACACTAATGCGGTGAAGATGCTTCCCAAAGGTAGTCATGATCAGTCTTCATCTGGAAGGTTACCATGCTTACGGGACCTTGGCAGGTTTCGGTCAAACTGCCCACGCGTACTAACACACACACATACTCACACACGTGCATACACATAGACACAAACACCAACTTACAGACATCATCGAAGAAAACGTAAAAAAATTACCTTGGGGGACTTCAAACATGTAAACAGTCACAATCTAAAGGTTGATTTTTTCATTATTACAATGCTTTATTTTAGTTAACTAAAAATTTCATGTAACTAACTATATATAGACATAACAGTTAATCTTTAACATTTTTAAGTAATTTACTGGTTTTTAGAAAAGCAATTTTTTTATTCCATATAATAAGTGAAAAAAGCATTTTAATTATTCTTCTTAAATCGCAATAATTGTTATAACGGTTACAAAAATTTCAATAATTAATTACTACTAATTAATTAATGCAGGTCTTTGTTCAAACGCAAGAGAAATGGATATTTATAGATGGTGTAGCTGTGGTACTTCTTTTTTTTCAGGAAAAGTAAGATTTGTTTAAAAAAAAAATGAGGGAACATTACTGCTATAAAAGCTCAGCCCACATTCTGTTGTATCCTGCTTTTGATTAAAACTTTCCGGGAAATTAAAAGCTTGCTTTAATAAGTAGTAGAAATTAAAAAAAAAATTAATCTTTATTTGTATAACTTAAAATCCTTAAGAGTATTTAATAATGCCATTATAAACAAATTTAAAAAATTTTTGACCGCAAATATAAGTTTTTCAGGTTATTTGAGAGTGGCTCTTTCAGTATGTCCTGATTAAAATACATTTTAATCTCGGTGCCTTACAGTGGAAGTTCTATCAAATGGAGACTGTTAATATATTATAATTGTTCCTGATTCAACTGTAGACCAACGGCCATAGCCATGTTGTTTACGTCGTTTGCTGTTGTCATCCAAGTGATGCATCATTGGGCAAGGTTAGCACTTGGATGGGTGACACCATATTATCAAAGTGAAGCATCTTTGGTTTTTGTTAGCTGTTGGATAGGTGATGCCACATTATGAAAATGAAACATAATTGAGTCATGTTATGTCATGTCATAATTGTGAAGCATCACTGGACACGGTTAAGACTTGCATATATATTTCTTTAATAAATAAATATATAACTTTATATAATATAATTATATTTTTTAAACTATATTCACAAAATGAACATACAGATATGAAAAGACAGAAACTCACATCTACCTTCCTGATGAGGAGGCCGCGGATATATAGACGTGAGTTTCTGTGATTTCATGTCTGTTTGTTTTCTTTGTGAATTTAGGTTATCCGTTTCATTTAATGTATCTATTTTATAAATTTATAGAAAAAATAATATATATTTTAATATAAAGTAAGAAGATAATATCGGAACATTTATGGTATTACTTTCCGAAGTTATCTAACTCATTTTTCAGTTGAACACTGCTTGCAGGAAATTAGTGCGTAATATTGAATCTCTGAGTCTATGTTGTAATGTTGTCTATATTCGTAATGTTGAATATCATCAATGCCAAAACTGCAGTTCACTTTAATGTTATATCAATGTTGAAACCACAATAAGAAATGAGAAAAATGACTAAGATCTTTCAACCGTAATAAACGGTCTTCGTCAGAGTCCAAATCCGCTTGACGAAGACCGCTTGGGGTTTGAGTCCACGCCTTCATGACAAAGTAAATTAGTTAACCGTTTACCATAACTACTTTTTCCTTGTTTGAACTTTTCCAGATATAAACTTTTCCAAAGTATTTTGAAATATTTTTGCATTAATGAGACAATCTAATTCTTTCTATAATGAATAACAGTCACAAATCTGAATACTTAAAGTAATGGCATATATATTAGTAACAAATTAATAATAATAGCAGCTTTTAGCTGTTGTTGGAGATGTTTTGTATTTTCAAAAGCATGTATGAATTGAACAGAGTTAAAGGCTGTTGTTAACAGAATTATCCAGAACGTCGTTACAGTGCCAAAGCGACAAAGGATTACAGATAATGGGATGGTGTAATGTCGTCGAGTTACCTGTATGCATGCACCCTCATCATAGTTTACCTTTCAACTGATTTACGTTATTTCAATTATTGCTTTTTGCCACAATTCACTCGATACTCACCTTTCACCTTTAGATTCTCTCAAAAATGAAGCCTCCCTCTGTAATCTGCAAGGGTATTAAAGCCATGTATCACATATTTTTAGACACGTTTTTACTTAGCTAGGTGGGATCAGTTTTAATTGAAATTCATGGCACTATCGCTCTCTTTTTCTGCCACTCATATATCAAACTCTTTTGGCCACTTGACAATAGTTGTTTCTCGTTTTTCTTTTTTTTTTTAGTACCTAGTATCTCTGTCTTTGTGAAATAAATAACTCTGATGTTTAATCAATGCGGTCCTTGTTTCCAATGATCGAATCGAATTTAAATAATATAACACTTATTCGACTATAGCCTATGTTGATTGTTGTTTCTTGCCAGGGTTGCCAGAAGATTTTTGTAAAACATACTAAATTTAATGACTAAAAAGTATCAAATCTTGTAAAAAGCAGTGGCCTATCAATTTACATCAATTTTACATAATGAAAAATGTAGGTAGAATTTAACATTTAGAACTCAATTGACACTTCCAATACAATGCTTCTTCATAAACAAATAATATTTCATCAAAATATTATTATTCAAACTTTTAAGAGACAATTTTGTTTACTGATATAATTTTAAGTAAACATTTAAAACTGTGTGAAGTCTTCAAATTGAAATTATTGAATGAAATGTAATGTGATATGGTTTAGCCTCTTCAACTAACTGGCTCCTAATTGAAACGATTTGTGGGTTTAAAATTCGTGTCATTATATTTAACAGATACGACATATCACATTTAATGAGCTTAGACTTTTTTCAAAATTTCTTGATGTATTGTTCGGCAAAAAATATTCCTTTTATTATTTGTTTAATCTAATCTATCAACTACCAATTGTATTAGACCATGTGTGCAATTTATAATCAGTGTTGGATTATATCTTTTTTGCGTAATCTATAATTTTAATTCTCTAATAATTTCGTTTATCTCAAAAAAAGTTAAGTGTAACGGAACTATAGAAAATTTAAATTGTTTTCGTTTCATGTAAATTATTATTAGAGTTGGAATTAAATTGTTTCCCTGGTAAAGAAGAGTAGATCAGCTAGTATGTTACAAAATAAAAACAAAAGTCATGATATTTATGCTTCATACATGTATGTGCTTTCCTTATTATTCGTTAAAGGGCACAAAACACAATCACATGCGCATACACACCCAAAGATATATATATATTTATATTCATATGAAAATTGGGTTCTGAAAGCTTAGAAAAGAAAATTTCTTTCAAATCATTATTCATTTTTAGGCAAATACGAAAGGATATGTTTTCTATGAAATGTTTTAAATACATTATAAATAATATCTATCAGTGTTGTGATAACAGTTATTGTGCATTTGGCTTCACTGTTCTGCAGTAAATTTAATGTTGTGCGAACAATGCTGTTGAGTTTAATTACTCTAATATTGAGAGTAAGCTCCATTTTAAGATTCTTCTTCTAGAATAAACGCTATAAACACGTAAGAAGATGTTTCTAACTGGTTTTCTGTACGGACAGACATTCTTTCTACAACATTAGCCGTGAACAGATGCGACTTGAAATAAAAGCAGTCAAGCCGAGAAGAGGCATTATTTTACACAAGTAATTGAACAATTTCACCCTCTTGTTATTACTTTCACCTGCTACAATTCTGTTCATTTCAGCCTACAGTTCTACTGCCTACGTTTAACTGTATACAATATTACTTCGTATACGTCTAGTAATAATTAACGTCCAAACCACAGTAAGAACTTAGAAAAAAAACAAAACTAAGATTTTCCAACCAGATAGAAGTAAGTATAGCACATGGTTTTCATCAATAACAAATTTAATAATAAAGAAGTGACATAAAAATCAACGTCTAAACCATAGTTACAAATCAGAAAAAAAATACCTAAATATTTCAACCAAAAAATGTTGGGACACTCGTTTTAGTTGAAATATTTTAGTGTCTTTTTCTGATTTTTTTCTGGGGTTTAGACATTTATTTCTATTCCACGTATTTATTATGAAATATTGTTACGTAGTAATAATGAGTATATACACGCTACTTAAAGACTTTTGAATAATAACAATTGCAAAAATAAGTTTCTAGTTGTTATGTGATTTTAGATTCTGAAATGTACAAACTAATTTGTTATTTAGTTAAGTTTGTTTCGTATTCCTCCATGTCTTTTATTTGAACCAAAAATGCCTTGTGTGCTGAAGACATAACACCGGTGCGGCCATATTGGATGAGTAGACGACTTGAGGGAAAAGTACGGCTCTATGCTCCATATGAATACAACTCTGCTTGTATTATTCGTCAACTTATAAAATATATGTTAGGTTAGGTTGCTGTAGCAGCCTTACAGTAAAACACGTATAGATCAAAGATTAGACCTTTGTTATAGTCCACATGGATATTCTACATTGCGTAACTCAAGTGTATTTGGAGTAGGGATCATTAACGAGTACCTGACTTGATACATTTTCGGGACCGACGGCTTAAAGTCTTTATCAAAGCATAGATTTATTCACCTTCCGCATTCCGAGGGCCCCAATGGGTATTAAACATCAGATCTATCTACCAGTTCAGAGGGAAACACCCTACCATTGAGCTATCCTGGCCCCTGCCTTAATTATAAATAAACTTCATTTTTATCTTTAAAGCTGCCTGTTGATTCTGTGTAGGTCCTAACAATAAAAAAAAAAATGTGAGTTCTGAAATTGCCAATTTTTCAGTTGAACTCTTTAGAATGGCATGGTGATTTGACATTGGAGTCACAGAAGATTGATTTAAATCACGCTATTCCCACCCAGAATATATAATGACGCATTACAACAATTAGCCCTGTGTAATAATATTACCAACTTCTGATTATAATGGTGCAATCAATTCAAGTATTGATTGTTTAATTCTATTAGGAATTCAGTTTTATCTAAAATCCTCGAGAGCAGTATATCATTAATCATACTGCTCATAGGGTTACACACTGCGTGCCGTCTACTGTTCATTAGTTAGCATGTTTTAGCTAATTAAATATTTTGAACGCTTGGTCGTTGTTACGAGAAAACAAATATATAGATAGATAGATAGATAAAAGTATCGACTGTGAAGCAGAACTTCACTCATAATTCCTGTTTCATATTCTTGTTTATAACTTTCCACTTTTTATGTATGTTTCATTTGTGAATAGTGATTCTCACTTCGAAGACATCAAGAGCCTCTGTCCCTCTCTCTTTCTCACTCTATCTATGTCTTCCTCTCTTTTGTATACAAAAACTGTCTTTTTTAGAAATATCAAAATTGGTATGGGCATTAACATATATTTTGCAATAAATAACTGAATGCTTACTTTTGTTTTACCCAAAAAGAAGTATTCTTCTTTGATCTAGAACCATAGTCGGAACAAGGAAGCTTATTTTTTTAAATCTTCTATTCAACTTAAAGGATAGTTTATTTCACTTTTGAAACTATGTTTATAAATAAAGTAAACATAAACGCAAGAAAATCTTCTAATCATGACTGGAAATAATTTTAGAAAAGAGTAAATCGAAGGAAATATTGAGTGTAGGAAGACGTGAGAATATTGCTGTGGTAGGGTTGATAGAAGGAGACAGTCTTGAAAGGAGGAAGGAGGCGGACAGAGATATTAGGTCTGTGTCAAAGCTTTCTTCAAACTATCTTAGAAAATTCTTTTATTTCTCTCTCTCTCCCAAGAGCTTGCGACAATTCACAAACTACCTTCAAGCATCTGCTTTTCTTTTACTATGTTAAATTTCCATGTTTGTTTATTATGTGTTCTTTACTTAACTGGTACTTGTTTCTTCTTCGTATTGATTTATTGAAATATTTGTTTTTTCCTTTTTCAATTTCTGAAATGTAAAATACAAGGATTTCAAAACAAATGGCTAGCGCTTTGATACTTTGATGATTCAGGAGATATCTAAAACAATGCAGACGGCAGCTCAGTCCCTAAAGAAGGCTGCCTTTTTTATGCTCAAAATGGTCACAATTCGTTTGCATTTATTGAACTGAGGCATGAATTCACTATAACTGAAACTAGTTAGAAATGAAATGTCGCATTTCACATAAATAATCATTGTAATTATAAATAGATGTATTATGTAATGAGAATTCGGTTATTTTTTTAGGTTCAAAAATCAAACTCTTTTGATTTTTTAATCTAAAAAGTTGACCGAATCTCGATTACATAATCAGTTATTCTATCAGACGGTTGTTATTATATTGTATTTGTGGTAATTATAAATAAATATTAATTATATTATTTTTATACCACATTTTTTTGGCTTATACCATATAAAAACATATATACAGTGTATCTTTTTTTCCATGTCTATAGCAACATTACACCTTTTAGCTGAGAGGCATTGTTTCTCATTAATTATTTGTTGAGTACTTTGATTATGAGGAACAGAAATTACTCAAATCAAAAATGGCTTATTTGTTACCTATCCAAATGTTAACAATGACGATTGCTGGTTTACGTATGTATTTTGGTCTTCTTGGTAACTATACTGTTTTTCAAAACAAATATTGCTCTTCCTATTTAATAGTAAGCATAATTTACTTGTGTCTGTAAGTGTGAACTTGTGTGTTGTTTGTGTTAGCGCGTTGAAAAAACTCCAAGGATGGAGAGTTTTCCTTGGAGTGACTCACAGATTTATACCTGATAATGGAGCAATTAAAGTATACATAGTGATTTTCTGTGATATCTTTTATTTGTGTTGTTTCTGTGTAATTTATTATATATATATATATATATATATATATATATATATATGTTGTTAAAATTGGCACCATTAGCCACATCCTTATTAAGCCTTACTGAAAGTTTGTAGTTCTTTATATCTTCTAGTTTTCTAGTATATTTTCTATTTTCTAAAATACGTATATTCACGTAGTTTCAATATCCATAGTAGTTAATTTCAGTATAGTTAGTCATTACTGTAATCTATTTAGTAGAATAAGTGTGGTTTAAAATCTTTTCCTTAAAGTGGTTTTGTATTTCACCTCAAAGTTATACTGTGTGCTCATGTCCTTCGCTAACCTTATTTGGAATCTACCAGTCTTTCATCGTAAAGCAATAAGAAAACTAGAGAGTTTAAGTAACAAAGTGGCTGGTCAATGCAGAATCTGCTGCTAATTTTAATAACATATCCTTAAGGATAGACCTTCTGCCATCGTACACAAATATATATCAGCCGAGCATAAATCATCTTCTTCTCCTCCTTCTTCTAATGAAGACAAGGCTGAAATATTCAAGTGAGTTTTGTCTCCCTTTCTCTTTTCTCCTGAAGACAGATTGCTCGAGAATTTGAGTTTTGTAGGTGTGTTTTTTTACTTTGAATGCTACCTATCCTCAATTTTGAACTGTTTATATATATATATATATATATATATATATATATATATATATATATGATCAAACCACAATAAGAAAATGGGAAAGCAAGACTAAGATCTTTCAACCGTAACAAACGGTCTTCGTCAGAGTCAAAAACCCAACTGAGTTCTTGCGCTATAATCTAATGATCTTAGTCTTGCTTTCCCATTTTCTTATTGTGGTTTGATCATTGATTGTTATTTCACGTGTTTATGTGAAATCTTTATATATATATATATATATATATATAAAATTCATTATATAATTGGAATTTTAGACAATCCACACAAGACATAATACCGGTTAAAAATTGAAGAAGAGAAAAACGCAGGTTAAAAATTACATTTACTAACTCAATTTTTTGGAAAATCCATCATCTGCAGAAAAGAGAGAGGCAGACCAAGCCCGCTTACTTACCGCTGTGTTTAGCGCGTGCTTCGTCTCCCTCTCTATTTTTCCTGAAGATGGATTTTTTGAATATTTCAGTTGGTAAGTGTGTCTTTAATCTATGTGTTATTCTTCTTCGATTTTCAATTTGCATATATACAACATAAAGCATATACATGTATATGTAAAATATATATGGATATATATATATATTAGAATACGTTGGCAGCAGGTCTTCTCTCAACCATATCTGGTTAAAATTTGCAGCAAATTAAACAAATCGCCCAAAGGATTGAGGCCACCAGCGCAAAGGTAGTGAGTGCAGAAGCTGCTGCAAATTTTAATCATATATATATATATATATATATTGATTATTATTCATATATATATATAGTTCACACAGGAAAGAGAAAAACAAATAGAGACACACACAAAAGACTCACAACGATATTTCGACAGTCGTCGTCATCGGGCAGAAGTAGTCCCTTTGAGTAGCTGAAGCTAACTGTTAGCTTCAGCTACTCAAAGAGACTACTTCTGCCCGATGACGACGACTGTCGAAATATCGTTGTGAGTCTTTTGTGTGTGTCTTTATTTGTTTTTCCCTTTCTTGTGTGAACTAGTAGTCCTGTTGGACCATTTCAAGTTTTGATTTATATATATATATATAATTATAGAAATCTGTTAATACATTAAGTTGGTTTTGACTATTAAATATAATATTTATAAATATATATATTATATGTAATAAAATTTAACCTGATGAATACAAAAAAACCAGGTTCACACTTATATTAATAGAAGTTTATTAGTCCATTGTCATTGAAAATACAACCTTTATAACCTTTACTCCATCTTCAGAAGAAGAAAAAAGAAGAGAACATTAATTTAATTAAAGAGGTACAGAAGACCGATCGAAGCGTCATTGTAATGGAAAATATGGCTTTGATAAAATATTAGTTTTATAAAAGAAAACATATTTTCTTAATTTAGGAATTAATGAAAAAAGAACAAGTTATAATTGGATAGAAACAGTCATTAAAAAGTTAACATCAGATTATGAGTACAGTAATTATAGTAAAAAGAAAAATATTACCATCACAGATTATGAGAATGACCCAATTTATTTAATGCGAATAATTCAATAATGTTCAATATTTGCTATTACTGACAGGATTTCTATTATTCATATATTATGTATATCAACGTTCAAACCAAAGTTTAAAACCTTTTATATAGATTTTAAAGGACAGTAAATGAAAGTTAGTCTCCGTATGAACAGTGATAGAGTTTCCGCCAACAACCACCCCCTCAGACCATGCTAACAAGAATGTGCTCTCCTGGTCAATTCTGTTTTATTTTGCTCGAAACACTTGTACAACTTGTAGGGTAAAAAGTTAATGAAATGGTCTCCACATATAAAAATTTTATTTGTATATACAACGCGTTTGGAACACGTAGTGTTCTTCCTCAGGCATTAACTAAAAAAATACAATGATATCAGAGAGTTATCTATAGTATACAGTAAATATAGTACAGAATAAACATAAAATAAAATAAGGAAGAGAATACATACGAACCTAAGGGTGAGTGTCGGAGGTACAACTGACTGGGAATAGGATGGACGTGGGTAGGGTATGAAGGTACATCTATTTCATATTAGAAGGCAGGTACAATTCATTGTTATTTTTTCCCTAAAGGTTAGGCAGAGCAATAAAATAACAATAACAATAAAATAAGAATGAAATATACCTGCCTTCTAATATGAAACAGATGTACCCCCATACCCTACCCACGTCCATCCTATTCCCAGTCAGTTGTACCACAGACACTCACCCGTAGGTTCGTATGTATTCTCTTCCTTATTTTATTTTATTTTAATTTTGTACTATATTTACTGTATACTATAGATAACTCTCTGGTATCATTGTATTTTTTAGTTAATGTCTATGGAAGAACACTACGTGTTCGAAACGCGTTTTGTAATCCATTAAAATTTTGACATGTGGAGACTATTTCATTAACTTTTTACCCTACAATGAGTAAATACCACATAATAAGTGATTGTACTTCGTTAGAGTTGTACAACTGTTAGATTTTTCCTAAGATGGTGGTCCCAACTAGTGGTTATTGCTTGTTTTGCTACGTTTTATTTGTATGTTTCAATTAAAATTATTTTTAACGTTTATCAGACAACATATCAAAATTAAAGCCAACATCCAAATAACATAAAACAGATCACAAAAACTCACTATTACATTTGGACCTCGCGAATGAGCTTACCTTCTCTCTCCAATGTTTTAATATTCTTCCAAAGTCTCGGCGAGTTTTAGTTAATGAGCAAAATGCAAAGGAATTCTTAATATTGAGTTAGAATTGAAGATAATTTTTGTTGGGTTTTATGTGGCCCGAAGCCGTAGATTTCCCATACCTGATTTATTTGCTTGCAAGTTATGGTGTCAGATAAGCATAGTTTGAGATGTTAGAGAAGGGTGATGACCCTCTTCATCGACTTGAACTTCTTCATTCATGTGAATTACAATGCATCTTTCCGCATATGGTTGAAAAGCCTATCAAAAACATGCATTTTTTGATAAATATAAACAAGTAATGGAACCAACATTATAAGTAAAGGAAATGGATTTATCAGATTATAATTAATGAATGCAAATAATATTTCAAAGAAAGAAGGCAGAAATAAATATTTAAATCCCTAGTACAAGTAGAGTCTTAATATGGTTTAGAGTAGGTCCACCCGGATTAGGCAGGTATATGAAGCACTCTGCCCTCCCACACCAAGCTTGCCTGACATACAAAAATAAACTTCCACCACCATTGTACCATCTTTAAATAAAAATATCAACAATACCTAGTATTTTTGTCTTAAGAATGAGTCAAGTACCATTTGAAAAATGTTGACCAGCAATGCTGATTTCGACAAGGAAACAAAGAAATGTTTGCAATTGAAAAAATTATACAATAAGCAAATTAACGCTAAAATAGCTTCTACAACACCTCTCTCTCTCTCTCTCTCTCTCTCTCTCTCTCTCTCTCTATATATATATATATATATATATATATAATATATATATATATATAATTTTAGAGTTAGCTTCAGCTACTCAAAGGGACTACTTCTGCCCAATGACGACGAATGTCGAAGTCTATATTTAAAATAAATAGTGACACATAGACTGAAATATAACAAAGACTCATTTTTCAATACTTCGACCGTAATGGCGGTCTTGTTGTTATCTATGGTAATGATGATATCATAGGAATGTATCACCATGATATGAACAAATCAATATCATGGCCATATATGGACAAGGCAATGTATATGATATCAATGATATATTATATTGGTTTAATATGGACAAGCCAATATCATGGCGATATATGGATAATGCAATGTATATGGTATCAATGATATCATAGATATATTATATTGCCATAACATGGACAAGGCAATATCACAGCGTTGTATACACAGAGACAATGTATATGATATCAATGATATATTATATTGGTATAATATGGACAAGCCAATATCATGGCGATATATGGATAATGCAATGTATATGGTATCAATGATATCATAGATATATTATATTGCCATAACATGGACAAGGCAATATCACAGCGTTGTATACACAGAGACAATGTATATGATATCAATGATATATTATATTGGTATAATATGGACAAGCCAATATCATGGCGATATATGGACAATGCAATGTATATGGTATCAATGATATCATGGATATATTATATTGCCATAATATGGACAAGGCAATATCACAGCGATTTATACACAGAGACAATGTATATGATATCAATGATATATTATATTGGTATAATATGGACAAGCCAATATCATGGCGATATATGGACAATGCAATGTATATGGTATCAATGATATCATAGATATATTATATTGCCATAACATGGACAAGGCAAAATCACAGCGATTTATACACAGAGACAATGTATATGATATAATTGATATATGATATTGCCATTATATGTGCAAGGTAATATCATCTGGTATGGAATATGACAATAGTTACCTAACTGTCTGAATCAGACTTTCGTTTTATACATATACTAAAACATACAACAACATGTCGGTGCTACATATACTGTTCGCAAATTGTATTTCCTTTAGTTATAAGTACATGAATAACACGCATTGATTTGCAAATCAAGCATTCACAAAGTTAGGCTATAACTTAAATCATGTTAAATAGTTTTACTTTCAAAGAATTCCAATAATCAAATTTCTGTTCAGGGGTTTTGTCAGTTTATAATACATTAAAAAAATTAGCAATAAGCTCCTTCAAATCATGTCAGTTTGGATTAATGTTGACAGCTTGAATTTCATTGAATTCCTGACTTTTCCTTAAACTTAAAAGTGTTTAAATTATATTGAAAGGAATAATATTGTTCCGTTGTCTCCAGAGAACTTCATTACAAGCATTAAATAACTGGAAATACATAGATGAGGATTCTATTTATTTAGATAGACAAATATACTGGAATTATATTGAAACTAGAGAATCTGTTTTATAGGTTTGGGCAAAACAAGGAAGAATTTATCTTGGCTGAGTAAATAGTTTGCTTAAAAAATAGATTGGAGCTGGTGTTTTAGTGGGGATTGATTAGGGCCGGTCTTTGTTGGTATCCCTGGGGGTCTGGGCTCAATATGAGAGAGAGAGGTCCGTTTTATTTGACTTTACCTAAGTAATGTCAACACAGTGTGGGGGGCTGAATCATCAGTCTCATTCCCTGGACGGTATCAAGCTAAAGTGGTTTAAAATAAATTCAACCAAAACCAATGTCTTAGGACTGACCATCTAACTATACTCTCTCTGACCCACTATTGTTTATATTGTAAGGTTCTAAGCTAAACATCATACTGTGGGACAACTCTCAATGATTCAATATCTTTGATTAAAGGTGTAAATATTAATAATGTTATCTGTTAAGGTGTCCAATGGATGAGCAGCACGTTACCATCAATACCATTAATAGTAATCGAGATTAAATACAGCATTGCTTTGTATTTTAGCATTCCTTTCGTAATTATATATTAATTAATAATTAGCAGATGTTATAAAAAATTAATATGACTTTTTGAATTTTACGTGCTCTGTAGACTCTTAACATCAAAATTTGGTTGTGTTGGCACACTCGTCCCGATCATGAGTTCACAGTTTTGGCTAATGTGTTGTTTTTATCTGAGAGGCAAGACAAGGTTAACGATATTAGACGTGAGTTTTCGTTTTCGGAAAGATTTATTATGTTAAAAAGCGCAAATCATTAGTTTTTAATAAATCATTCAACAACCTAAGAAGACATTTATGTCGACAAAATTGCGTTGGAGATGCACACTCAACATGACTACCTAGGTTCCAGGTAATCATATAGCTCTGGTCAACTTGAACAAGTCATCTCATACCAGAAGGTAATCCTAAAACTGTGCAACAGAACCAACCTTAAGCCCCAACAATGAACTTATAAGGTAAAACAAATAGGTATTCTTCAATGCTAGGTGACGTAATAAAAAAATCTAGTTCCATTTGCTATAAGTAAGCATGTTATCAAGATCTGGGGAGTCGATATGTTTGCATGTTGTAGCTCCTTCTAAAGTCTTAAGTCAATTGATCGATATGTTTCATGCTGTAGATGAAAATAATTGAAGTAAAACATTACAGACGTAAAAAAAATCGGTTCTAACTGGATACATGCAAGATACTTGTTCAAATCTCTTCCGCATTGAACCAACACAACAAAATGTATAATTTCCATTTTAACTCAATACAGTTAAAGTAATGCCGATGTGTATTACAGCAAGGAATTCATTTGGTTGGACAAACAGTTAAATGCCGAAAGTTAATTTCCTAGGTGTAATTTTACTGTTATTGTACTGTCGCATGTCATTTTGATTCAAACTTCAGTTAAGTTTTCATGAATTCAGAAATAAATCATTTAATGGAATATAATTCTACTCTAAATATTTAGAAAAGAAAATATAAATAGATATTTAACTATGTAATCATATAGTTATGACAATGTAACTATAAATACTGAAATCTCAACTTAGAGTCGTAAATAACCTGCGGTGGTGGTTGTTATATATATATATATATATATATATATATATATATAAATCAAAATATTAAAACGGTCCAAAAAGGACGGATATATATATGAAAAAAGACAACAAATAGAAGAAGCGAGAAAACTTACTGGGTCGATATTTCGAACTGAAGTTCGTCGTCAGGGAGAAGAAGGGAAGAAGAAGGGAAGAGGAAGAGGCACGTGCGTCCGCTCGCGCTGGCAGAGAATGACTGGCATTCTCTGCCAGCGCAAGCGGACGCACGTGCCTCTTCCTCTTCCCTTCTTCTTCCCTTCTTCTCCCTGACGACGAACTTCAGTTCGAAATATCGACCCAGTAAGTTTTCTCGCTTCTTCTATTTGTTGTCTTTTTTCATTTATATATATATATAACTTTAAATTACACAAAGCACGACACAGAAAAAAGAATAAAAAGAACACTTACAGAATTCAATATTTCGAACTGTTGTTTGTCATCAGGAGTAGACTAGAAGAGAGGACGAGGTGAGAGAGATCTCTCCACGTTGAAGAACGGAGCACGAAGGAAGGAATATACATATATATATATATACATATATATATATGAGTCGCTGCCCTGTCTTCCTGCGGGACTCTTCGCTCTTCGCTCTTCACACCTCCTGATGACGACGATGGGCGAAATATCGATGTGAGTTATGTCTGTGTCTTTCTGTGTGTTTCCTTCGTTTGAATTTATTTTATATATATATATATATATATATATATATATATATTTATATATGAGTTCGAAACTAACAAAGAGCAACGCACAAAGTAGGGAAACACACTTACAGACTCAAATTTTCGGGTAATCCGTCTTCAGGAGAAAAGAGAATGGGAGACCAAGCACGTTGTAGACGCAACAGCAAGACTATATATATATTCCTTCCTTCTATATTCCCTCCTTCTCCATTAATTTTTATGTTAGCTTCTCAATTTTTACTTTTTTTGCATTCTTATGACATTAATTGAAATGCCTCAGAGAATTTATTTCTATTGCTATCCTTTTCCCATTATGGTTTAAACTGTATATATATATTTATATATTTTCTATAGCAGCGAATCTTCTTTTAAACAAGTTGAATTGAAATATGCAGCATCCTCCGCATTAACGACTTTTTTGCTGACTGTCTCTAATTTTCTGATTATTTTTCTTTCATTTTGGGGTAAATCTCGAATTAATTTTACCAGAGAAATTTGAACTTTACCAGTTACGTTAACAAATCATGACAAGTTAAACGAATTAGCAACCAATATATATTTTACTTACACAAGCTTTCGACTGTATATAAGTCATCTTCAGGTATAATTTGGTTAAAAATTTAAAGAAACAAATTTAAATTTATATAAGGAATTGTTGAAACAATTATGAAACAAATTTTAGATAAACTAAACATTATAAATAAAAGTCAGCAGGTTTGACAAGTCAGCAAACAAGGTTTGTCAACTTAGCGTAATAGCGTTCTATCAGAGGGTGATAAACTCTGAATTATTGCCAAACCAACTTGATCATATCTCTCTAATTAATATGTAGCTATTGTAGAAATTCTTGTTACTAGGGATAGCATTAAGGTCGGAACTTTGGACATTGAGACTAGGATTCTTTTCTTTGATATAAAGAGCCTCTAGAATAGCTAATCGGCTAATTTCACTATTGTAATGTAAAATTGAGGTTCCTTCTATTAACATTTCCCTAGTAAGTTTGTTTCCGTGGGCTTCTTCTGTATGTGACATTGGTGCTCCTGTGGAGAGATGGATCTCAGTTGTGATCCTTGGTTGCAGTTATCCCAATATACCTGGAATTGAGATGATATATATATTTGATGAAGAAGGCAATACTATTACATTGTTTGAAGGCTGATATTAAATCACCTCCTAAGTTCTCTCGAGTATCTTTTGAAATCGTTGTTCTTCTAAAAAAAAAAAAGAAACATATACACAGCCAAACCTGGCAAAATATTTTTTTGAAGGTGTATAAGTTATTAACCATGTATTGATATGTTTTGTAATGAATTCAGTTTTAACTGTTCATATATTCTTCAGAACGGCAGTTAATTATTTCCCATCAAATTATATTCCAGCAAATATTATTTTTTGAACATTTCTTTCTTTATATTTCTTATTAAAAATAATTTACTACAAAGATTAACCATTATCTTATTGTTGGGTATAGAAAAGACTATTTTTCTAAGGTAATATATATATATATTATATATACTATTAAAAGAAACGGTCCAGCTGACTTTTTAAAGTAAAATAATTTCAAAACGAAGGAAACACACAGAAAGACACAGACATAACTCACATCGATATTTCGACCATCGTCGTCATCAGGAGGTATGAAGAGCGAAGAGTCCCGCAGGAAGGCAGGGTGGTGACTCACCGGCGGTGACTGCGGGACTCTTCGCTCTTCACACCTCCTGATGACGACGATGGTCGAAATATCGATGTGAGTTATGTCTGTGTCTTTCTGTGTGTTTCCTTCGTTTTGAATTTATTTTACTTATATATATATATGTATATATATATATATATATTGTTGAATAACCCCCATATTTGACTTGTATCTGTTTCTTACACAATTTCTCCAGTTTCCAGAATTCCTTCCTCGTCTCTTCATTATATTGTTATTTTACAATATATGTTTAAATGAAGAACTGCTTCCAACTTTTATATATATATATATATATATTTTTATATATATATATATATATATATATACTCGTATATATATAGTTCAATATAAACAAAGAAACATAGAGAATGTTTCTCTATGTAAGGTTACAAGTAAGGTTACTTGCCGTTGCGCCTACAACGTGCTTGGTCTCCCATTCTCTTTTCTCCTGAAGACGGATTACCCGAAAATTTGAGTCTGTAAGTGTGTTTCCCTACTTTGTGTGTTGTTCTTTGTTAATCTCGAACTCATATATATATATATATATATATATATATATATATATATATACTGTGTAGTAGCATATCTAACTCAGATTTAATCCAGTGTTAATGCTATTATTTTTAGTTGCAAAAAAATTTAGTCATGAACCGTTTTAAAACAACGATAAACTTGTCACAACAATTTGAAAAAATGTGCTAACTTTTTTTCAATGGGAGTTTTAAGTTAGAGTTTAGAAACATGTATTCTTAATGCACAAACTACTTGCTAAAACAGAGCTCCATTTTCATGGCTTTATATTTGAAAATAGTGCAAAACATTTAGTTCGCAATAAATTTAGAGAAGTTTTGAATGATAAAAAGTAGCTTATTCAATTTAGAGTTTCAATTGAATTAAAAAAAGCGCATTGTATTAGACATTTTAGGTACCATATTTCTCCTAATATACTACTAATAAGTATAATAATTACTATTTATTCTGGCTATGATTATTCAACCCAAACAACTGGTCATAATCAGAGCCTCTCTCATGCTGATTCAAGTGAAATAGTATAGAGATGCGAGAAGGGAAGAGTGATATTTTAAATAAGGTAAATATTAAGAGAGGGGAACAGATGCCTGGTCAAGGCACGTCGGAGTAAAGGAAGGTGTTCGAGAAGAAATAAGTAAGATTTATCTGCTAGCTGTCATTCCTTGTAGACAAAGCTATCCTTCTCGTTAACACTACGTCTATACTTCCATCAGCCATCACTAATCTTTACTCTACTTGACCTTTAAGTTTATGTAATATATCTTAACAACATCGTTTTTTAGCTTCTGGCCAATTTATATCATATCCACTATAGTGTAATTCCTACTCTATTTCTCAGGTATGAGGTGATTCCTACCAAAGGAGAAGAAGTAAAGCATAATTCCAACGACCAACGAATATTAGACAACGACAACAGTGCATGTCGTAAATAACCAGAGGCCCACTACTGCTAGATTCTCATCCTGCTTTTTTTGTTAGGTCAGTAAACATTGTCAAGAATAGGGGAGTCAGTCAGTAAGGGAATGTGTCGTCTTCGTGGTCGTTTGGTCTTCAGGCTTTGCATTCTTTGAGGTACTGTATACTTTTGGAGTCATGTGGTCGTCATTTTTAGCTTAAGTAGAAAGCTTTGAGGCGCTTGGGATTAGGAAAGGTTGGGAGTAGGATTTAATTCCCGAACAAGGAGATTTGGATGGGTGGACAGTTTTTTGTCTTCATTACTGTCAAGTCGAGCAATGTAGGAATAGATAGATTTCAAACTCAAATCATGTTTGATATCAACATTTCTGGCGTACCATGGAGCCATAGCTATAAGGCGGGCGCATTTATTCTGTACTATTTGGATGCAGTTCTTGTTTGTGGACGCCGCTACAAACCAGACTGAGCATCCGTATAAGCATAATTATTGGGACTGTATTATTCTCTTTATAAAACATACGTACAAATAGATAAAGTGAACCTTGAGCAATCAGAATTAAATTTATGTGTCAATATAGAAAATTGAGCGTAATTTTAATTACCACATTAAAAGACTTGACATCCCAACTGATGTCTTCAACCGAAGAAATATACCAACTTAACGACTATTTATGTTTGAAATATTGTTTTCTTTACAATTGTATTTATGGTTAATGCCACAAATATTAGGATTAATAGTAATAAGTAAACAACTTTGTTGGTTGCTAGTTTAGGTGATTTGGTATGGTTCACTCGATAGTAGAATCCCCATATTGAAGTAGAAACAGAAGATAAGGGCAGGAATCACGCTATAATAGCAAAAAAAAATTTGTATTTTATGTACTCTTCGAATACCCAAACTCCGTACTCATTCCTTAATCATTTTATGGTCACATATATGAACCCAAAAAGTTTCAGCTTTAGATAATAAAATAAGCTATAAATTGTTTTACTGTGTTTTTTTTTCAAAAATATAAATAGTTTATTGAGAAAAGTCACTGATTCTATCTAATAATGATTGCATTTAGAAAATTGTTCGCAATGAAAAGAAACCGTAATGACAAGGAAAGGTGAATTACTTCACGCTTCATTTGCCTCCCTTCTGTGAGTCAAGTGAATTATTGTAGGCCTGCTTAAATAAATTGCAAACTGGACCGTAGCTACCGTCCAATGACATCTAAAGACCGTTTCCGCATCACTACTCCAGGCTATTAAACACCATTGGCCAGTTATTCAATCTTTATTATATTACTCCTTCCCCACGCTATAAATATACCTTTACCTTTATTGTAATAATGGCTTGGACCTGCTTTGAATTTATTTATTTTTTTTTATCGTTATAGAACAAAAACTTCATTACTTGTGCAATCTGTTATTGTGTGGTATTTACTCATATTGAGGGATTTCAAAAATTACGTCTAAACACATAAATGTTTAATTTGAAAACTGCCAAAGTTTCGAACATTTAGAGTTCTTCTTCAGGTTTACATATGCATTCTTGAGAGTCAATCGACGGAAGTGAGATAGGAAGGACTCCTTTCTTCCGTAGATCCACTCTCAAGAATGCAGATGTAAACCTGAAGAAGAGCACGAAGTGTTCGAAACGCGTTTTTAGTTTTTACATTAAAATTGTTTGTGTAAAAATTTAATGTTTGAAATCCCCCAATATAACATTTATTTATCATAATTAAGAATAAACATGAAGTTTATTGGAAATCAACAGCTTGAATTTCCCTCTTGATACAAGAAATATTGGAAATCAAGTTATCGTTTCTCAAAAACATATAAAACAAGAGTTGTTTAAAACACATTTTAGAATGAGTAAGCTAAATACGATTCTTTATTGTGTTGTATTCACTGATGGTCAAATTGGGGAAAAGAAACACTCATTTTTCCACATAAAAGATTTTATAGAGAAAACTGTGGTCCATGAATGAGCTGAAACATAAATTTAAATAATTTTGGGCTACGAAAGCAGTGGTGTAGCAACTTTGCCGCCTGGGGCAATCGTAAGATTTGCCCCCTCCTCTGATCTCTGATAAACCTTTGTTAAGCTTCAAAATTCCAGAAAGTCCTCAAAATATTTATTTTCATGGAATTACAATCGAGGATCTAATTTTAGACTGCTGTTATTAGTCCCAGATTTTTATCCTATTACAATGATCGTATAAATATACAGTCATCACCAAAGAAAACCAAAGATTTTTCAAAACATATAATTCAAATTAGAAAAAAATTATTAAATTAACTGACTATGCAAACAAATATACGAGGTGGTTAGAGGTGGTTAGAGGTGGTTAGAGGTAATAAACGTAATAAACTTTCATCCCTTTTTTAAAAAAAAGTAATTTTGAAAAATTTTAAATAAATTTAGTTTTTATTTGGAAATATTACGGAAATCAATTTTAAAACAGTATTAAACATATAAAATATAAAAACAATTATGAGATTAATAACTCACATATTTACTGATTAATTAACATGATTAACATTAATTATGGTATTAAATTTAAGATTTTTTGTTTCTTTTTAATTATTCTATTTATTTTTTTCTTTTTCTATTTTTACCTCCTCCTCAAAATGCCCCCCCCCCCCCCCCCCCCGACACCCAGTACCTGGCTCTCACCATACCCCTTTGCTACACCACTGTGCGAAAGAAAAGGCAGATGAAGATAAGTAATCGGTATACGATCAATTTTCAGAATTTGAATGAAACTCTTTTATTTTAAAACCTTTCTAATATGAAATTGAGAATTTTTTTAAATAATAAAATTAATTTTACATTATTTAAACCAGTGTTTCCCAAAGTGAGCGGTACCGCCCCCCTGGGGGCGTTGTTGCTTTGATATCGGGGGTCGGTACTGCAAAAAGAAGCGGGGATTCTATTTCCATAAATTGAAAATGTTCATGCAATATAATTTCTAAATTTAAGTGAAAACACAACATGTAAACTTCTAGCAAATGGTTTCTTAAAATTATTGGTTTTGATAATTCATTTTAATTCTAAAATTATATTCTCACCTAAGTTTCTTTTATTGTGTATTAATTCTTTTGCACAAATATGCTAAGAAACAATACATCTATTGGATTCTAAATAAATATTCGATTAGTAATTATTTTAATTATTAAAATGTTTCTCATTTGGTTATTTAGTTTAGGAATCTGATTATTATTCAAGGGTGTTGAGTTATAGATTTATGGACTCAAGGGGGCGATCGAGGCGGTCGGTCACTGGAAAAAGTTTGGGAAACACTGATTTAAACGAACTAACAATGTAGAATAGTCAATGTCTTCAACTTGTCTATCTAGTTGAACTAACTATTGCATGTCTTAGAGAGATTGTGTGTACTTGTGAAGGATGTCTCAAGAACAAAGAGATTTAACTATCAAATATCATACGTAAGTTGTTGCTATTTCTAAGAGGAACTCTAAGCTCGTTCTGTCTTAGAGATATCTTCTAGTAAGATACCAAAACTTATTCCATTTCAACAACAGATTTATCTTCAACTTTCAATACTAAAGTCAATAATGTTGTTGAGTTTAAAAAGAAAAACTGGATAATCTTCATTAGGTGTTAGTAATCTAAACATATTATGAAATACCTCCAAGAATGTACAGGTCAAACAGTGCTACTACAGTATGCTACCTACCTTCCATGTTGTTATCTACCACGTACGAGTACGATATCATTTCATAGTAAATAATGAAAAATTCCTCACAAGTATGCTAAAATGAAAAAAATATCCTTTAAATCTATTGATTTAGAAAATTGAACATTCTCTGTGATTGTATGGCTGGATGCGAAGATTGACATACTAGATAAAAAAAAGTGGAGTACCTCAACAGTATGTACTATCTTATTTAGGCCATAACAGTTGGAAAATTTTGAGAAAACACTATGGTATATTTCCAGCTTTTTTAAACGATGTAATGTAATTCTATTACAAACAGTAATAGGAAAATGTATGACGTGATATATCCTATATTTTACTTCTTTTAATTTTGTGAGCATTATGTTTTGAATAAGTTGCAAAATTTTTGTGTAATATGTTGTGAATAATTTCGAAGAAATGTATCCTTACAAACTGTATATTGTTTACGGTAGATACCATAATGGGTGGTAGGTAGCATACTTTTACAGAAAATCACAGGTAGGCAGTATACTATAATACCAGTCAGTCAAATTACAGAAGTCAAAATGTCCACAATGTGCAATTATTTATCACCCTTTATAAATACATTGGAAAAATATATCAGTAATATTTTAAGCAAAAATGCATTTTTTATATTATATTAAAAACACTTCGTTACGGGAAATTTAATGAAGCCTTGACACAGTGCTTCTAAATGTTTTTTTTATTTCCGGGCACGCGTATGAAATAACTTTGGGCTTTGGGGGGCATCACTGATTTTATATATATAATATATGTATATATATATATAAAATTAAGTCCTGAAATTTGAAAATAGGAAGATGATAGGAAATTAAAAAGAATTGTCTTTTTAAGTATGCTAAATGAAAAGCTATTTTTTTTATGCTAATATGAAAAAGAGAGAGAGAGAGAGAGAGAGAGAGAGAGATCAGTAAAAAATGATTTAAATCCCCAAGGAAAGGAAACGAGTTAGTATCATCCATTGTCGCTTAAAGATATAAGAAATTTACCCTCTAGTCCAAATATCAAGTAACGGAGATTTCATTCAGATTTGAAAACCACATAACTGGTGTTTCTAAAATAAAGGAAAAGGCGCAAATTTTTAAAATATAAATCTATCATATAAATGTAATCATATATATCTATCATAAATATCTTCCGTTATCATTGGGGCAAACCAATGCGCTCGGGGTGCACCGTTTGAGAAACACTGCCCTAACATATTAAGTTTTTTTATATCATTAGTTGTGCAATCTGTAATAGTGTGGTATTTACTCATTCTGAGGTAAAATGGAAAAACCAACAAAAGTCTCCACACAAATGAAGTTTTTTGAATTCTCTTAATTGAATTTTATTATTTCACTCTAATTTTTGTAACTAATTAGATATAATTTGTATTATTGTGTCTTCCTTATGATGAACACAAAGTGTTCCAAACGCGTTGAATAAAACTTCATTTGTGTGGAGACTTTTGTTGGTTTTTCCATTTTACCTCAGAATAAGTTTTTTTAAGTTTTTAAATGTTTTGAAAACGTAATAATCATTTGACTAACGGTTCAACAACTTTTACTATTGTGCTATAACATTTATATTTTGAATTATAGATGAGATTTAGATTCAAATCGAGACTGTCATTGAATTTCAAAGCAAAAATGTCTCTTTACTTTGCATTTTATATCATTCTATAGTCAACAGGTTATATATAAACTTTGATAAGATTTCCACTGATATGAATATAGTTACTGTTGATTTACTGAACTATTGCCATAATAAACCAGACGTCAAAGAAAAATAAAAATTAAATCACCATAATTTTTAATTTATTATTGGACATGTTTTGGTGTTACATCCACCATCTTCAGCAAAAAAAAAGACAAAATTAAATCAAGTGGAAACAGACATCCAGTTTTTAAAAGCATATATATATATATATATATATATATATATATATTTGTAAAATTTGGAAGCAGTCCTTCTTTTAAGCATATTTCGTTGAACAGCTGACCGTATTTCGCTGATGTCATTTTCTTCACTAGTTTTTCAAGGTTTCTGAATACCTTCTTCTTTCCTTCATCCAAACGTTGGAGAATGTTAATTAAGTTATAACCGACATGTTTCGACTGGCTTCCAGTCATCTTCAGGGTGATTAATTAAACAAAGAGGAAAATTATTAGTCTTTGGAGTTGGTAATAAAACACATTATATAGTAGAAGTTTGAAGTAGCTGCTCTTCGGCCTGATTCACAAGAGCAACTGACTGTGGTGGGGTGGATGGTGGGGTGGGGGTACTGACAGTTAACGGTTTTTTCATCCAATCAGGCGCATATAGTTTAAGCACTCTCTCACTACTACCCGTTTGAATATTTATTGTAGGTTTATTCTGTTTAATTATTATTGCTTCTGCGATTTGCAGCCGATTGAAGTTGTTTTCTTTTCTAATTATTTTAGTTCCACTCACGAGTAGGTCTCTAGTTATTTTGGTATTATGCTTGTCCTCTGAATGTTTCTTGGGACCACCTATAGAAAGGTGCATGGTAAGTCTTCTCGACAGTGATGTAGTTGTCATCCCAATGTATGAATCGTTGCAGGGCTCACGGTCCCCGATTTGACAGGTGTATTCATACACGAGATTAGACTCCTTCAGTTGAGAATCTTTAACCTTATTGCTATTTCTCATCACTAGGCTGCTTATGGTGGGGCTCCGATAATAGGTTATTAAGGCGACCTTATCCTCGGGTGAGGTGCATTTTATATTCTTCTTAATTATATCCTTGAGTACGCGTTCGTCTATTTTGTGGTCTTCCGAATACTGATTTTCGTAATAAAGGTTATGTGTTATGCCTGTTATTTGGTTATCGGTTTGACTGATGTGTTTCGAATTGAGATATTGTTTTAAAATATTGTCAAAGAGAGAGTTGGAGTAGCCGTTGTTAATGAGGGATTGTTTTGTAAACTCGATGTCCTTCTGAAATAGTTTCCAATTTGCTGTTGTTTTATAGACTCTATGTATCAAGGCTTTTATTGTTGAGTTCTTGTATTGTTGTGGGCATTCACTGTTAGCATTAAGATAAGGTGCAGAGTTTGTGGACTTCTACTGCCGATACGTTGATGACTGTTTCGTTGTAGTAAAAGATCAGAATGAACTCAACAGGCTTAAAGAGATTTTTGAAGACGAGTCCGGTCTCAAATTCACCTCAGAGATTGCTGTCAATAATAAACTCAACTTCCTCGACGTAAAGATAGATTACCATAACCGAAAACTTACTACATCAATTCACAAGAAGTCCACAAACTCTGCACCTTATCTTAATGCTAACAGTGAATGCCCACAACAATACAAGAACTCAACAATAAAAGCCTTGATACATAGAGTCTATAAAACAACAGCAAATTGGAAACTATTTCAGAAGGACATCGAGTTTACAAAACAATCCCTCATTAACAACGGCTACTCCAACTCTCTCTTTGACAATATTTTAAAACAATATCTCAATTCGAAACACATCAGTCAAACCGATAACCAAATAACAGGCATAACACATAACCTTTATTACGAAAATCAGTATTCGGAAGACCACAAAATAGACGAACGCGTACTCAAGGATATAATTAAGAAGAATATAAAATGCACCTCACCCGAGGATAAGGTCGCCTTAATAACCTATTATCGGAGCCCCACCATAAGCAGCCTAGTGATGAGAAATAGCAATAAGGTTAAAGATTCTCAACTGAAGGAGTCTAATCTCGTGTATGAATACACCTGTCAAATCGGGACCGTGAGCCCTGCAACGATTCATACATTGGGATGACAACTACATCACTGTCGAGAAGACTTACCATGCACCTTTCTATAGGTGGTCCCAAGAAACATTCAGAGGACAAGCATAATACCAAAATAACTAGAGACCTACTCGTGAGTGGAACTAAAATAATTAGAAAAGAAAACAACTTCAATCGGCTGCAAATCGCAGAAGCAATAATAATTAAACAGAATAAACCTACAATAAATATTCAAACGGGTAGTAGTGAGAGAGTGCTTAAACTATATGCGCCTGATTGGATGAAAAAACCGTTAACTGTCAGTACCCCCACCCCACCATCCACCCCACCACAGTCAGTTGCTCTTGTGAATCAGGCCGAAGAGCAGCTACTTCAAACTTCTACTATATAATGTGTTTTATTACCAACTCCAAAGACTAATAATTTTCCTCTTTGTTTAATTAATCACCCTGAAGATGACTGGAAGCCAGTCGAAACATGTCGGTTATAACTTAATTAACATTCTCCAACGTTTGGATGAAGGAAAGAAGAAGGTATTCAGAAACCTTGAAAAACTAGTGAAGAAAATGACATCAGCGAAATACGGTCAGCTGTTCAACGAAATATATATATATATATATATATAATCGGAAAGACGATCAATATTGTATACAATACGACTTCGCGCTCCGTTCTTCGACGTGGGGAGATCTCTCTCACTTCGTCCTCTCTACTAGTCTACTCTCCTGATGACGAACAACAGTTCGAAATATTGAATTCTGTAAGTTTTCTTTGTATTCTCTTTTCTGTGTCGTGCTTTGTGTAATTTAAATTTTTATATATATATAAAAGTTGGGAGCAGTCCTTCTTCAATACATGCTTTTAAAAACATGTATAATTTTTAAATAAAATAAGAAATTATGGTGAATTAATTTTTAAGTTGAGTTCTGAGTTGAAGAAAAAAATTCGTAATTTGGAAAAATATAAGACAAAATTAAATCAAGTGGAAACAGACATCCAGTTTTTAAAAGCATATATATATATATAATCGGAAAGACGATCAATATTGTATACAATACGACTTCAAAATCGAAGAAGATGTTTAGTTACACTTCTTTGATTTTGAAATCGTGTGTATACATTAATATACATATATACAGTAAACATATACGAGGTGTATAAATAAAGTAGTGAGACTGATTTTTTTTAAATTTTCTATTCAAATATAATTACAATGTGATATTGTCACCTTCAAAATAGTTCCCTTCGGAAGCCACACAGCGCTGGAGACGGTCCTTCCAATCATTGTAGCATTGCTGGAACTCGGATTCTGGAATGGCCTTCAGCTGGTCGGTTACAGCAGTTTGTATGTTTTGTAGTGTCCCGAAATGAGTTCCCTTGAGGTGATTTTTCAATCTCGGGAAGAGGAAAAAGTCACAAGGACTCAAGTCTGGTGAATAAGGAGGCTGAGGAGCAACAGGAATGTTTTTACTGTCCAAAAACTCGTTTATTGAGATGGCAGTGTGACAGGGCGCGTTGTCGTGATGCAACACCCACTTGTCTTTGATGTTTGGCCGCACACGAAGGACTCTTTTTCGAAGTCTTTCAAGGACCTCACGGTAGAACTGAACTCAAGCGTCGATCTGAACGCACAAGGTTCCGTACTCTGTTGACATTTTCATCGGTGTTTGCACTTGAAGGCCTTCCGCTTCGTGGTTCATCTTCAATCGACTCTCTTCCTTCTGAAAATTCCTTAAACCACCGAAAAACCTGTGCCCTTGATAAAACACGTTCTCCATAGGCCTCCTGAAGTTTTTCAAAAGTTTCGGTTGCATTATATTGAAATTAATATATATATATATATATATATATATATATATATATATATATAAACATAATCGAATATATTAATATATGCATTATGTGTATTGGTAACGTAATAACATTATGCTCCTACACTACCTCAATATTTTAGCAATAGATGTCCGAATATTTGTAAATGTTTAGTAGTTTGTTTGTAATGTAGTTTGTACATGTTTAATGCTTCTTATATTTTAAAAATTAGGGTAGTAGTTAGTCCTATAATATTTAGGAATACTTATTCATTTGGTATTCTGTAATAAATTCCCCAATCTCTCTTCATATATGATTTGCAGAAAAGAAAAAAACTAAACATTAATTTACGGTTTGTATCCAATTCTAAAGGAAAAGACCTCATTTAGATTTTAGTTTTGTAATTATCTGTCAACACAAGAATATATTGTTTTTTTTTGTTACATTTTACTTGTTTCCATTCAGAACGACAATTTCAAATAAGACTGGTTTCATTGTTAAAACAGAGACCATCTACAAACTGTTGCAGTTACTTAGACTTGTCTGCAGGTAATTATCTACGGAGGTAATTATTCTAAAGGGTAGTTTTACAAGGGGTTGATTGTCCTCGAGAGGTAATTGCCATGATTGGCGGGAAAGAGGGGAGACTGTTTAGCTCTAAAGTACAATCCTTACAAGCATTTGTAAAAGTGTCCTTGCAAGGTTCTTTGTTTCACGAATATAACATATTCAATATGTATTAATCCGTATATATTCCAATATAATAGCAACAGTAATATAATCAATTAAGTTACATGACAAACAAGTTAGTCTCAATAGAGTGGTTAGTTAGTCCCAGTGAAACGTGCTCGCCTCTAGGATGGCAGATCCCCGGTTCAATACCCACTGTGGCTCTCGATTTATTCATGTGAGAGGTGCATAAATCTGAGCATGTCGTCCTCGGAGAGCTGTCGGTAATCTGTTTGTCCCCAGCCTGTTCGATGGCAGGTACTTATTAAGCATGATCCCCACTCCAAACGTAAATTAAGTAATGTTTAGAACTCCCAACGTAGAATATTTATTGTGTGGTATGACAAAGCGTCAATATTCAGCCTGTGTGTGTTCCCTTGTGATCCTGCCACCTAAGCTAACCTTGTCTACATGAATTCTAAAAACGAAGTATTTTCATTTTTAAGTTCCTAAAATGAAATTTCCTATCATACTTACAGATACACTACTAATTTATATTATTAATATGGCAAACCTTGTAAGATGATCTTGGTGTCGTTGGAGCGCTTTCGGACGTAGTCCATCTTCGATCGCAACTAACCTACTGAGCTGTTATAAAAGGGGTTGGTTATCTGTCAAGTCTACTACTATCCTGATATTATTACTTTGATTTTATTTACTTATTTTTGATTTTTAGTTTTTAGCTATTATCTAGTTTAATTTTTAAGTAGATTAGTTACGATCGAAGATGGACAACGTCCGAAAGCGCTCCAAAGGCTCCAAGATCATCTTACGAGGTATGACGGTTTGCCATATTAATAACATAAATCATACTAACCTCAGTGGTAATAATAATATGCAAGTATTAATTGATTACTAATTGATATGTAATCAATTTGATTTATAAATAGAACAATTCTACAACAATGGATGAAATATTGATTTGCTTAAATTAAAACATTCAAATTAATGTTTGTGACTTTTAGTATGACACTACCCCTGATATATTTATACTGATGAAATATTCCTAGTAGATAATATAATATATATAATTTTATGTTTATTGGATCATTGGAAAAATGACTTGTAATTAGTATGCCCTAATGAACAAACATGTACCTTTCTTAAGTTTCAATACTACCCTAAAACAATTAGATTGTTAAATTCACCTAGAACTACTTTGTAACATTTAAAATCGGTTTCAGTCCAAAGAGGATTCAGTCCAAAAATTAATTGCTCCAGATTATAAACCCAAGTTTCGGTGAAAATTTTTCGACATTTTTAAGGCATTCTTTTTTGTTCATAAAGACAGCTTTAATCAGGTGGAGTTATTCTTTTGACTATATCCTCAAAAAACCCATTTTGAATTTAATAATCAGTGTCGAGAAGCTATATCAATATGCATGTTATATCTAGTTTTATAATTTTTGAAGCGTAAAACATTTTGATTGATCACATCACTTCTGTTAGATATACTTATACACTGCACACTTATTCATTCATAACAAACTGGAAAAGAACACACCATATGTGGCTGAATCCCGTTTTCTTTTATAATTTTAAGAAATATATCATTCTACATATGATATTAACTAATTCAAAGAAATCTTCACATTTTTTGTTTGAATAAAAATGAATTTTTCTCAATTTTGGTAAATTATTTTGAAGTCATTACGAACGAAGTCCTCTTGTGCAACAGATTATTCATTATCCAAAGTTGATTTTCAGATTTTATAAAAATATTGCCATTTAACATCATTGGAATTTTTCTTCATATTTTTTTTTTACTTTCTATTTATAGGTTCAGTTTTTTGGCAAAATTTCATTCTTCTTTGGTCGGCTGTTTGGTGTGAAAGAAATACATTTTCTAAAGTCGTAAAATATACCGAAGCTCCTCTTTCCGTCTATGTAATTTAAATCATAAAGTATTCTTGTCATCTTCTCAGAAATATAGATCAATATTTTATGGTTCGGCAAATAGTTTGCTTTCATTGTGTCACAACCTTTCGGAATATATCGTAAAACAGAAATTTTATATTTCATGTCAAGATGGACCCTGATGGCTCTGTGAAACTGAGATTTTTTTCAGCTAATACCTCTGTCTGCTTGATTTTAGTTCTATGATTTGAAAATTCTTTAAAAGAGGAAAAAAATTACCTAAAATCATATTCTAGATAACAAAAAATTACTTTTCTGTGATATTATATTGTTGAAAAGAGATAACACGGTCCATATTTAGGCAAAATATGAATACTGAGAAACGGTGGCATTCTATTAATATTAGATAATTATTACCAATTATTATTGTTATTATTATTATTCCTGTTATTAATAGTATAAAAATTACTGTTGTTGCAACTAATCTTAGATTTACTAGTTTTAAAAAAGTAGTAACGCAAATGGGAAAAATTCATTAGTGCTTTCCAGTGTGTTTTTTCGTTTTCAACAGAAATCTTTAATAATATAGAGAGCTCTTTCCAGTAAATATATATATATTTACGGTACTGTTTTCTTGACCACAAATTACTAACAAACACTTTTTCTTCTTCTTGGAATTTGGTCAGAGTTAATATACGGAATCACTTTTTTGCCAACGTTTCATCTTTATTTTAAAGACATCCTTGACCCTGAGGATGTCTTAAAATAAAGACGAAACGTTGGCAAAAAGGTGATTCCATATATTAACCCTAACCAAATTCCAAGAAGAAGAAGAAGTGTATATATTTATACATGAAACAAGATTTCAGAAGAAACACGTGAAATAGCAATCAATCATCAAACCACAATAAGGGAAAAAAAGATGAAGATCGTTTGTTACAGTTGAAAGATCTCAGTCTTTCTTTCCCATTTCTCGTGTATAACCGTGTAACCGTATAACCCATCTAACCTAACCCTATAACTATGTCTTGAAAATGACTGCAGCCGACAGTCGAAACGCGTCGACAAACATAAACCGTTGTTCTAACAACGAAAAAAGGATCTTCTGCAAACTGGAAAAAATTGCAAGAAAAATTCTCCAGCGGGAATACTCTATCGGGTTCAACGAAACCTGTCTATCTGAGAGACTGCTGCCTAAGTACACTAATATATATATATATATATATATATATATACTTTGAAAACTTTGAGAAACAGGAATGAAAAACAGAAACTAGGACCCACATTCAATATCTACACCTTTTTAACGGTCGTCCTCAGGAAAGGAAGTTGAGTGGCGAGTACAGTTTCACAGAATATGTACAGGTTGGCGACAACGAAAACGAAAAAAAGTAGTAGGAATGCTGAAAAAAAATAGCAACGAGATAAAATAGAAAAATAAAAAAATATATAATAAAAAGGAATCCTCATAAATATAAAATTGAAAAGAACAGAAAATTAAGAATTCATAAAACAAATAATACCTAATAATATGGAAATTAAAAAATTTTAAATTTATGAAAGAAAAAATTAAATTTAAGAAACTTCACTTCTGAATACTGCTTAACCGTTCAGGTTGATATCTGGATTTGAACGTGCTCCTAAGAGCCATTTTATTAAAGAGGGGTTCTTTATAGTCTTCTTCAGAAGCTGTTAAAGTTATGGATCTATTGTTTCTATATATATATATGCGTTTGAAAAATGAATGTCCGATTTCACATTATTTAATTTGTTAGAAAATGTTTCTAATTTTCTAAAACTCTTTTTTACCTCTGGGTTTCTTATCTTATGAATTGACTCTCCATATTTCATTCCATTGAATTTATTCTTCGACATGTTTCAGTGCTACAATCACCATCGTCAGGAAAATTATCACACATAGAATAAAATAAAATAAAATATATATATATATATATATTTTTTATATATCATATATATATATAAAATAAAATAAATTCAAAACGAAGGAAACACACAGAAAGACACAGACATAACTCACATCGATATTTCGACCATCGTCGTCATCAGGAGGTGTGAAGAGCGAAGAGCGAAGAGTCACGCAGGAAGACAGGGCGGTACTCTGAGTTTCCTTCGTTTTGAATTTATTTTATTTTAAAAAAGTCCGCTGGACCGTTTCTTTTAATTATATATATATATATATATATATAAAGATTTCACATAAACACGTGAAATAACAATCAATGATCCAACCACAATATGAAAATGGGAAACAAAACTAAGATCTTTCAACCGTAACAAGCCGTCTTCGTCAGAGTAAAAAATTCAAGTTGATATATATATATATATACCTGTGGTTTGTGGTTTGATCATACATATAGATATACGACATTTATATTTACCGATAAATAAAAAAATTGGTATATAATTTATATAATATATTGATATTTATACATTCATAAATATCAATAAATAACGTAATTATGAATACGTATATTGTATTCAACATTCAAATAATTCACTTTTATGTTCTTAAAGCCCATTGTTATTTATGTTATTTTCGATGTAAACCTAAGGATGAACACTAAGTGATTGTTAGTTTTCATATTAAACTATTTTTTTATGTAGGGTCGTAATTTTTTGAAATTCCCGAATATAGTAATGGTTATATTTATAATTGTTTAGAATTTTGATAAATTAAATATATTATGAACTTTGTTACTTAGATGTGTTAAGTAAAACTCTTTTGTGTGGAGAAGTTATTTCAAATTTCCCATCACACTATAACAGATTGCAGAAGTAATGCATTGGTAGTTCATTTGTTTTAAAATCTGATTATTTATTTTTAAAGAGTTAAAGACAGTAGGGAAGGCGAGGGGTGAAATCTTATAATTGAATTGAGTGGTTATTGAAAAGAAGAAGAAGGTTTTTTTTTTGTCTGTCTTTAAATCTGGTTAGAATTGAAAGAGGGCTTAAAACAAACCTGACACTGAGTGAAGTGCAAGGCTTCTCCTGTCGGGACAGTTAGTTGGCTTATGTGCTGAAATGACTCCCGTCTGCTGTCAGGATTGAGTAACAGTCGCTTTAAGTATTAATACCATAGCCAAGTATTTATCGTTGTCCTCTAAGCTTTCAAGGCATCCACAACAAGCCAATCTCACACTTCATTGTCAAGACTTTATCGTTTAGCTTCTAATTCAGCATACAATTTTCTGAAACTAAGAAAAAAAAACGGGGTTATAACGTTTCAATAAGTTATTATCCATTTTTATCGAGACTTATCGTAAATAAGTATAAATGATTTTAAGGAAACCAAATCCACTTTCTAAACTGTCACTATAAAATTATAAGTGTCAGGAATATGTTTCAAAGTGTATTTTATGAATACTGTCTTTCTGCGATTGAGATAAAAAAATGAAGACTGCTATGTTTTTCTGTTTTTATTCATCTAGCACAGTGTTTCCCAAAGTGGGGGGCGGTGCTTTGATATCGGGGGGCGCTAATGCAAAAAGGAGTTGAGATTCTATTTCCATAAATTGAAAATGTTCATGCAATATAATTTCTAAATTTAAGTGAAAAGACCACATGTAAACTTCTAGGAAAAGGTTTCTTAAACTTATTTGTTTTGATACTTTATTTTTATGTTAAAAGTATATTCTCATCTAAGTTTCTTTTATTGTCTATTAATTGATTTGCATAAATATGCTATGAAACAATACATATATTGAATTACAAATAAATATTCGATTAGTTTAATTTAATTCATCGATTAATTTAATTATTAAAGTGTTACACATTTCGTTATTTAGTCCAACATTCTGATTATTATTGAGGAGTGTTGAGTATAGGTTGACGGACCCAAGGGAGCGGTCGCTCGAAAAAGTTTGGGAAACACTGATCTAGCATATAGCGGTGTTAGGCAGTATTTACTAATTCTTTGTTTGTTTTACAACGCACAAACTTATAAGTCTTTCACTATTTAGTGATATTTTGGGGGCGGATATTGAGGCTATTTATTATTAACCACCCATTTTAGTATTGGACGAGCCACATTACCTGTTGAATATACATTGGGAGTCCTAAATTTTTCCTAACTCAATATTATTTAGAGTAGGGATCTTTAACGAGAACCTGACATCGGCAAGCTAGGGACCGACAGCTTAACGTTCTCTCTGAGGGACGACGTGCTCAGATTTTTTACCTCCCACGTAAATAAATTTAGGGCCAGGTGGGTATTGAACCCCGGACCTACCAGTTCAAATGAGAATAGGTCAACCACTGAGCTAACTTGGCCCTCCTCAAAAAGTATTCTATAAATATTGTTTTGCTGGGTTAGAAATCAAAAAAAAACATGAAACCTTCACTTCCACTTTCACTAATCTGGTAGATAAGCTAGAGCCCCGCCCTCACCAGTGGGTAAGGATTTTTATTGGGGAAAATCCTTGTAACTGGTACCTACCTTAGGGTAGGGCCCGCCCAGGTTAAAGGGCATTTTTCCCCTTCGGCGGGGACGACCCAGGTCACAGACCAGTATGGTAGTCTTTAAACTTCTTCAGCTTGTAGGTGCTGGCCATACAATTTGGTAGATAGCAACGTTTGGCAATATTTATCAATTGTAGTGTATACATATAATAAAATAGACAGCTCAGACAGGTCATAAATGTGTTAACCAGTACATTTCAAACTCATAGTGTTCTTCTTCCTGGTTTAAATTTACGCTGCGAACTCTGGATACAACTCTCTTGAAAAATTACACTACTTCTTTGAAAAGTGTTGTTTAACTCATTGAAAATCTGTATATTGACCCCATTTTATTAGCTCTTTAACTTAAGTGAGTATATAGCACTGATATACAATGAGTATATACTATGGGTATAACATAGCTGATTGCACCACCTTTGAAGTATTTACTAGAGTCAAAATTCTCCAGATTATTATGCAATTATCCAGATATTAATCAGATAAAAAACTCAAAGACAATTTTAAACAAACGCTTAATGATTGCATTTGAACGTAACTGAAGACGTCTAACAAATATTAGAAGCATAAAAAGCATAAATATTTTCATTTTTGAAGCATAAATTAGGACAAAATTTACCGTTTCGTATATTCAAGTGTAAAAGTTTATCATTCAGTTATTTCTCAGTAATATCTTGTTGGTCTTTGTTTCGTTTTTTGTTTCCTTTTTTGTAATTCAGGTCCCTAGTAGGATGTTAAGTTTACAAGATTCCTTATGAAGATCAAGATATATTAATACATATTAATGTTTGTTACTGCATTGCTGCAATGTTCAATACAAATATTCACGAGGTATGCAAGCAGTTAATGTATGGTATTTACTCATGATTAGAACGGAAAATAAGCACTAAATCTTCAAACACAAAAAGGATTTAATCAAATGACGCGCTTTGAACTCTAAGTGTTCAACGCTAGTGTAAAGCTACCTCAGAATGGTCACAAATCAGTCAACATCACATACTAAGGCACATTTAATCTGACAAAGAACACTAAGCGCTTGAAACGCGTCATTTCATTAAATCATTTTTAGCACTAAAGTTAGCGTTTCTTTTTTTCTCTAATCATAGGAAATATTCATAATTAGAATAGGTGAAGAAACACTAAATCTCTAACAAACGATTTTCAAACTTCAAAATGTAAAATTGAATATATTTTTATTCATATTTTATATTATAGATGCAACCTGACGATGAATGCTAGTGTTTGATATGTGCCCAAGTATGATAAGATCTTTTGTTTGGAGACTTACTATTCCTGCTTCTATTCTAATCATGAGTGCATACCAAACAATATATGCTTGCATAGCCCGTGAGTGAATAAACGCATTATTTACCCTAAATAAAATAAATCTAGTTCCTGCATTGATTAAATATTAAGTATTTCATTAAGAAGTATTCAATGTAGATTATTTGCTTGAAGAAAAATGAAATGTATTTTTAAGACGAATTCATATTTGTAGCCATCTTTATGTTTAAACTTTAAACGAAAGTCAGCAGTCGAGCTTGGGGCTCGTCAAAGTCTTCAGGTCCTAACGGTAAAAGGGATTGGGTTACACTCGGGTCCTTTAGTTTGCATATCTGACCGGCTTTAAGCAGTCAACAAACATCAGTTGACTAAACAGACAACAGAAAATTCGACTGAGTTGTCTGAACTGAACTGAACTGTTTAAACATACCAAACGGTCATTTTTGGCAAAATTTGTTATTTTGGAAGGATTTATTTAAAAATCATCTGTTACATTCAAATACAATCATAAATTCAGCTGAATGAACAGCTTTGGCCCAAAAAAGGAATAATGAAACCTAGCCCAACAACCTTTGTTTGCTATATATATGCTTATTATAGAATTATGCAGTCTTATATCCTATATTGGGGTCCAGGTTAATTTATCACCAATGTGCTCGCCTCCAAACTAGTAGATCCAAGGTTCAATACCCAATCTGGGACTCTATTTATTCTGGGAAAGTTTAATAAATCTGAGCACGTGGTCTCTTAAAGATGGCCTTCTCTAAATAACCTTGAGTTAGGCAAAATATAGGACTCTCAATTTTGAATATTCATTGTATGGTATCACAAAGGGCCAATGCTCAGGGTGTGTGTGTTCTCCTGTAGGACTGCTTCGGCAACCTAACTAACCTAACCTACTTCCTACGTTGCTAAATAGATTTAAAATATTCTAAGAAACTTATAAATAGTGCTAAATCAAAACCACCTTTCTTTTTTAAAAAAAAAACATTGGAAATACCTAATAAATAAGTAAATATAACTTATGACTCACGTGCAATATCCTTCTAAAATAATGGTGCAAATGGTTTATTCTAGATATTTGTAGGTTCTGGCGTATGAGATTTAAGGTGTGTTATTCGAAATCTGTCAGCCTAATGAGCGCTATTACTTTGACTTGAATTCCAAAAGATAATGCGAAAGGCGTTGAAACTCTGTTTGCGTGTAGGACTGAAATTACTGTGAACGGTGGAAATGACCATCTGAGAGGCTGTTGGTAAGTTAGTCTTGACAGTGTGGGGGCGGCTGTGCGTGTTCTTGTCCCATTAGCCTATCTTAAGGCCTCCTAGGCCTCGCATCAATCTGCTTCTCCCCAAACTTTAAACTTTAACTCAATTACACAGGTGTAAACTGCTTCAAATAGCATTCGCAAAGGCCGTTTTTTCACACCAGACCAAGTAATATTTTCATAAATATACTCTTATCTTGTTTGACTAAAAAAAAATATTGCAATATTTGTAATGAACAAATATCTAATATAACAAAGTTCAAAGATTTCACAATAATCACAAAAAACAACAATCAATGTTCAAACCACAATAACCAATGGGAAAAAGACTAAGACCTTTCAACTATAACAAGCGGTCTTCGTCAGAGTCAAAAAACGCAACATATTCACTAGGCTTTTCTACTCTGAAGAAGACCGCTTGTAACAGTTGAAATATTCAGTCTTTTTTCCCATTTCTTATTGTGGTTTGTTCTTTTGAAAATTCTAGATTATATATAAAAAAGATTTCACATAAACACGTCAAATAACAATCAATGAGCAAACCACAATAAGAAATGGGAAAACAAGACTAAGATCTTTCAACCGTAACAAGCGGTCTTCGTCAGAGTCAAAAACCCAACTGACCTATTGGTCAACTGACCAACTGACCAACTGACCAACTGTTGGAAAACTGACCGTTTTCCATAGGCACACAAAACAGAGGAACTATAAGAAATAATTCTATCATTCAAAAATCAAACTTACATTGAAAGTGCAATTAGTTACAAAGAAGAAATTACAATAGCCATTTTCACAACAGGTCAGTAAGAAAACTGAGAGGTATAAAATTTTAAAACAGAATTACTAACTACTACATTTGAGATTATTTTACAAAGAAGTATAGTCTGTGGATTTCAACAACAACTCTAGTTTGAATGAACACGTGACACTGAACTGAAAAACAAGCAAGGCAACCAAATATCACCAGACAACGAAAGAGTTACTAAATCAATTTTGCATCGATGAACAATGTTTAACTTAACACAGCCGAATAGATATTATTTAAATTTGAAATGTCAATTCAATAATTAACAGATGACTGGTCCTTCCTATTATATAATATTTCTAGAGTTTTCCTTCTCTGTTCATACATTTCTTTGGCTATTATTTTTTTTCATTAAAATTAAAATTATGGCCTTCATTAATTCTATGTACTGCTAATGCAGTGTCATTAATTTCCTGTTTCCTTATAGAAAATGTGTGGTGGGAAGTTCTTCATTCATAAAACAACTCCTTTTCTTATTAATGAACTTTGTTACAGTCTTAGCACTTTATTGCATGTGTAACATTACTCTGTAATTTCTTTGGCATATTCTCTTTTATATCTGCTATAAAATTTTAAACTATATGATAATTGATTGTTATTTCACGTGTTTATGTGAAATCTTTATATATATATATATATGTGAGATTAAATTTTCTGCCCACTTTTGTCTTAATTAGTTTTTTGGATTTCTTTTCCAAATCTCGAAGTCTTACTTTAATTTCTTTGGGAACTAGGTGTAATAACTCACCATATGTTTTGTTGTCCATTTTTTTATTTTTACCGACGTTTCGGTCTTCTTCGACCATCTACTGGGTGATTTTAGAACACATACTATTTTAACAAATTTAACATTTTTAACAAAAACTAAATTTTAACGCTCGACTAACAAAATAAAAATGTAAACAATTAAACTGGCAGGTTGCAATTCCTGTTACACACAGACAGGTGTGTCTTCAGTTTCTTCATTCCTTGTTGAATTTCCTATATGTAGAGGTTGGAATTGTCCCATGTGCAACTTCAATATGTTTGCAAAACTTGCAGTTTGATTATTGATACTGGGTCTCTTTTCCAAAATATTCAGGGCCTCTACAATACCTAATCTGCTGTGATCGCGTTCTTGATATAGTATTTCGGTATTGTTTGTAAGCATTTCCCTGGTCAGCTTCACTTTATGTAACCTTTCTGTGTGGTCCTTAGGTCCTCCTGCAGCTAGGTGCATCGTGAGGCGTCTGGATAAAGTTGTGGTTGTTGCACCAATGTAAGTGGAGTTTAGGAGTTCGCAGTCTCCTATTTTGCAGTGATATCTATACACTACATTGGTGCGCTGCAATTGTGGTTTCACAGAAAGGTTATTTTTTAAGATTAAATTAGTTGTACTTAAATGCTTGTAGTATATGCTGATTTTCAGTCTGTCGTGGGTATTTACGCATGCAGTGTTGGCCTTGATGATTTCTTTCAATATGCGTTCATCTGTTTTGTAGGCACTTGAATATTGATTTTGATAAAATATGGTGTGTGTCTCTCCTTGTCTTCCTGCATCTTGTTTCTCCTTGTCTTCACACCTTTTATTAAGATTGTTTAAATATTTCTTCACAATGGTGTCGAATTGCCTATTACTGTATCCGTTGTTAACCAGGACTTGCTGTATTCTTTGAGTTTCTTTATGAAATATGTTCCAATTGGATGAAGTCTTATAGGCTCTATGGATTAGGGCTTTGACTGTTCCATCCTTATAACGTTGCGGGCATTCACCTTTTGCATTTAAGTATATACCTCCATGTGTAGGTTTCACATAAATTGAAGTTGTTAAGTCATTGTTCCTTTCAACTATTGTAACATCTAGGAAATTTATGCTCTTATTAAAAGACAGTTCTTGGGTGAACTTCAGTACCGAAGCCAATTCTAGGGCAGTTTTTAGTTGGGTAATTTGGTTGGGCTCTTCTACTACTAGGAAGCAGTCATCAACATACCTGCAATATACTTTAGGCTTGTATAATGATTCGTCGGTTTATAATAATTATTTATTATTATACAAGCCTAAAGTATATTGCAGGTATGTTGATGACTGCTTCCTAGTAGTAGAAGAGCCCAACCAAATTACCCAACTAAAAACTGCCCTAGAATTGGCTTCGGTACTGAAGTTCACCCAAGAACTGTCTTTTAATAAGAGCATAAATTTCCTAGATGTTACAATAGTTGAAAGGAACAATGACTTAACAACTTCAATTTATGTGAAACCTACACATGGAGGTATATACTTAAATGCAAAAGGTGAATGCCCGCAACGTTATAAGGATGGAACAGTCAAAGCCCTAATCCATAGAGCCTATAAGACTTCATCCAATTGGAACATATTTCATAAAGAAACTCAAAGAATACAGCAAGTCCTGGTTAACAACGGATACAGTAATAGGCAATTCGACACCATTGTGAAGAAATATTTAAACAATCTTAATAAAAGGTGTGAAGACAAGGAGAAACAAGATGCAGGAAGACAAGGAGAGACACACACCATATTTTATCAAAATCAATATTCAAGTGCCTACAAAACAGATGAACGCATATTGAAAGAAATCATCAAGGCCAACACTGCATGCGTAAATACCCACGACAGACTGAAAATCAGCATATACTACAAGCATTTAAGTACAACTAATTTAATCTTAAAAAATAACCTTTCTGTGAAACCACAATTGCAGCGCACCAATGTAGTGTATAGATATCACTGCAAAATAGGAGACTGCGAACTCCTAAACTCCACTTACATTGGTGCAACAACCACAACTTTATCCAGACGCCTCACGATGCACCTAGCTGCAGGAGGACCTAAGGACCACACAGAAAGGTTACATAAAGTGAAGCTGACCAGGGAAATGCTTACAAACAATACCGAAATACTATATCAAGAACGCGATCACAGCAGATTAGGTATTGTAGAGGCCCTGAATATTTTGGAAAAGAGACCCAGTATCAATAATCAAACTGCAAGTTTTGCAAACATATTGAAGTTGCACATGGGACAATTCCAACCTCTACATATAGGAAATTCAACAAGGAATGAAGAAACTGAAGACACACCTGTCTGTGTGTAACAGGAATTGCAACCTGCCAGTTTAATTGTTTACATTTTTATTTTGTTAGTCGAGCGTTAAAATTTAGTTTTTGTTAAAAATGTTAAATTTGTTAAAATAGTATGTGTTCTAAAATCACCCAGTAGATGGTCGAAGAAGACCGAAACGTCGGTAAAAATAAAAAAATGGACAACAAAACATATGGTGAGTTATTACACCTAGTTCCCAAAGAAATTAAAGTAAGACTTCGAGATTTGGAAAAGAAATCCAAAAAACTAATTAAGACAAAAGTGGGCAGAAAATTTAATCTCACATGTATAAATGAAGGACTGTTCCCCAAATATACGAATATATATATATATATATATATATATATATATATATATATTATTGAAAAGCAGAGCAGATTCTGCATTCACGACTTTTTTAAGTAGCTGTTCTTTTCTCCTAATGACACTTCTATGTTGCAGGGGTAATGCTACTTAAAAAAGTCGTGAATGCAGAATCTGCTCTGCTTTTCAATAATGTATGCTTAGATGAAGATCTGCTGCCAACTTATACAAATATATATATATATATATATATATTAAAATTACTGTGCTAGGCTACCTACAAATGTTTATTGTATCAGATTTATGTTGCTGAATTGAAAATTGGACCATCTTTGGCTACATTAATAGTGTGCCCTAAGTTAGACAAGATATGTGTTGTTAATTACATTTTGAACAGTTCTATGTAGATTACATATTAGATTACGCCTACATCGAAATGTGTACTACCTATAGACTTGTAAAATATATAAAAAAAATATCACAGACAATATTTGCAAATGACTTTTAATAGAATATCAAAATACATACTGCGTTAATAATGCTCTACAATTATCATTGGAATTATTTTTTATGTGACGTCATATAGTGTCTGGTCTGAATTGTTTGGGACTGACGGCTTAACTCCCTCTCCGACGGACGACGTGTTCAGATTTATTCAATTTCATTCATAATGTATTCACGTGCATGAATACATCGAGGGCAGAGTGGGTATTGAACCCCGTACCTACCGATTCTGAGGAGAGAACGTTGTTACTGGGCTAACCTAACACGATGAATTAAAGCAAATGTAGAAACTAATTGAGAATACTTCTGAGATGTAGAAATAAAATGAAATAAATTTAATAAATAGAGGTAGAAAAAAGACAGGGAGTCAGTGAGTCAGGGAGTGGGGGAAAAGTAGAAAATTGAGTGTTAGAGTGAAGCAGTGAAAGAGAGACGGAAGGAATGAGAATCAGAAAAGGAAGGCAGTTTTCAAAAAATAAATGTTAGAGGGGAACAGTGTTGCAAATAATCAGGTAATAAAAAGAAATCTGTTTATGGTGCCGTATTAATTTGTTTTTAATTATCATTTGTTAAATTTAAAAAAAAAACTGACTTTCCAGTCAGGTTTTTTGTTTGTAAATAGAAATACTTTAGTAGAAGGAGAACTGAATTAAGGTATACATTTGTAGATTAAAAAGTTTTGTTGCAAATTTTCTTTAATGTAAGAGAGTTGTACTGATTTAACGAAGAAAAAAAAATGGTTAATATCTAGCCCACTCTAATAAAACTTTAATTAAAAGAAACGAGCCAAGTTGGTAGAGAAATGTGTTAGTGGATGGAAACAACATCTCCAAGTAATAAGCCCCTTACCTTGGTCTAGCTGAATCACAGGCTCCCCTCAATTACTGCTGTTCTTGTCAGAGTTCTTCTTTGCGAATGCAGAAAAATCGTTAAACCAACGTTGAATTGCAGCTAACAAACTTCTTAGTTAATCAAGCCGTAAAACAAAACCGTTAAACACCGGTTAAATATTCCTTTTTTTTTTATTATTATTATTATTTTTGATGAAAAGTTTCTACAAAACAAGTACTATTATCAAAACGCGTTTTTCATTGAACCCTGATCTGCAATTTTTAAGTTTAAGTAAATACCACATAAATATTCAGTGCAAAACTAGATATTTTTATTTAATTTATTATAAAATTGATTTTCACCATTTTAATAATAATTTGTTTCAGTGCTGTCATTATAATCTGTTACTATAACAGTTATAATATAACTTCTGCTATTAGATACGGTTTCCATAACAGTTACGAGTATAATATAACTTCTGCTATTAGATACGGTTTCCATAACAGTTATAATATAACTTCTGCTATTAGATACGGTTTCCATAACAGTTATAATATAACTTCTGCTATTAGATACTGTTTCCATAACAGTTATAATATAACTACTGTTATAGGATTTTTGAATACAGTGGAACAAAATATAAATTTTGTGGAACAGAATTTTATAAATACCACCAGACTCCAATTTGTTGGGAGAGTTTTTTATTAAGAAATTGCCTAAGTTATTACCATTAGAAAACACTATATTAAAATCAAGTTGTTTAGCTAGTCTAGGAAGGCGGTCCAATGGGTCATGATATGGTAAAATTATGGAATTTGACTTACATGTATAGTAATTGTGAAAGTTTTGAAAGCAGTTTAAGTTTTCTGAAGTTTTTGAACTGTGGCTCATACTTCAAAGAAAATCTAATTTCTGTTTTGCGGAAATTCCCGTTTTGTGAGTGCGTCTGGAAGGTAATCCCGCGAAGTGGGAGGCTTCACTGCAGTCTGGTGGGATACATTGTTTATTTGTTCACAACGCCCACAGTTCTTGGCTTTTGCCTTCTTTGGTGGTTAAAAAGCGGAATTGTTTGTTTTCACTGTTAATTCTTCATCATAAAAGTTTAATGTTCCATTAATTCACGATAAAATCGAAAAGACGACTAAACTGGATACAATACGAGTTCTTTGAGAAGAGTAACACACAGACTCAGAAAAAACAATTACAGACTAAAATTCTTGGGCGATCCGTCTTCAGGAGAAAAGACAATGGCAGACCAAGCACGTTGTAGGCGCGTAGGTCACTTGCCGTTTCGCCCAATGTGCTTGGTCTTCCTCTCTGTTTTCCCCTGAAGACAGATTGACCATAAATATGAGTTTGTAATTGTGTTTCCTTACTCTGTAAGTTACTCTTCTTTGATTTTGAACTCGTCATTTTACTTTAATCAACTTTATGAAAGAACAGATCGTTAACAATAAGTTAATCTATAGTCTTGGAACGGTACGCCCATTCAAAATCACAGAACTACGAAAAATAACAAGTCAAGCAAAGAAAAGTTAATTAATAAATTAATTTTAGCGTTGTTTTAATTTTAAGCTTTCTTTTTAGATAAGGTGACGACATTGGAGAAAAGGTTTTCCCTTTTTTTTTTTTCATCATTATGGAAATGTGAGAGATTATTCTTTCCAGGTTTAAATGTAAATATTCTCATTTGTTTAAATTGTAGTTGAGAAAAAAAAAAGAAATATCTTTGAAAACCCTTTCCTCTTACTCTCTATTTAAAAAAAATATTTGGGTTTTTTTTTTAACAACAGAAAGAAAAAAAAACTGTAGTGATAGAATGAGAAAGATATGTATGGGTAGTGGAATTGATGAGGTGGGAGTGAGAGAAGGTGAGGAGAGAGTGGGGGCTGCTGAAGTGTGAGTGTGAGTGAGTGCGTGGTGCGGAGGTTGCCATTTATATCTCCCATGGTCAGGGCCGCCATAACGCCTTCAACACAGCCTCGCACGATCATTCAAACCTCAACGATACATCTTCAATATCATTCTCTGGACACTCAATTCCATCTTTCACTATTTCCCATTCTGATTACGAAAGCCAAGCCATATTATGCATACTGTTGATTTTCCTTCGGCACAGTGGATTGGCCTGGAGGGAGGGGGGGGCTCCCAGGGTGGTTTTTAAACTCCCCTCCCCCCCCTCCCCAGCAGGCCATTAATAACACTAGTATTAATATTAAACATATAATAAAGGGGGCCAGGCTAGCTCAGTGGTTACGTGCTCACCTCTGAACTGGTAGGACCGGGGTTCGATCCCCACCTAGCCCTCGATTTATTCACGCGAGAGGTGAATAAATCTGAGCACGTCGTCCCTCGGAGAAGGACGTTAAACCGTCGGTCCCGAGCCTGTACGATGTCAGCTATTCGATAAAGATCCCTACTCTAAATACACTTGAGTTAGGCAAAATTTAGGAGTCCCACTGTAGAATCAATCTTCATTGTGTGGTATCACAAAGGGCCAATGCTTGGCCTCGTGTGTTCCCTTGTAGAACTGCCACTGCAACCTAACCTAGAACCTAAACATATAATATACCGTTTTACCTTGTACACTGCTGCTGTAGCTCTCGGACCGGTTTCGAGTGTCACCAACAAGAACAGAACAAGAACATAAAGCGACGACTTCACAGACTTGACAAAGACGAAAATAATGGAAAAAGAATTAGACTAAATAATAGTAACTAAAATATAAATGAAATAGGGTTAAAATAATTAACTAATAATATCTAGGCAGCATTGGGATAGTAAGTAGGTTATATAATCAGATAGGTAGGATTCCTTGGATCAGTTCTTGTTGAAGATGGGTGACACCCGAAACCGGTCCGAGACCTACGGCAGCAATGTACGAGGTAAGACGGTAGATTATATGTTTAATATTAATAATACTAACCTCTGTGGTAATGACGAAATGCATGAATTAAACATTTACTATGATTGATATTTTGAACCACAGGTCGTGGTCAGGGGAAGACTAACACTATGATGAATTTAATAACACTAGTGTCAACACATTTTTTGGTTCCCAAGGTTTCTAAGCTGATTTTGATTAATTTAGGATTGCTGATTCTGAAAATCATACTAATTTTTTTCTCATCAGGTCAAATTATTGATATATTTGCTATTTCATACATTTTTCACCTTAAAACTAGGCGTATTTCTAAATACATTCTAGCATCATAACTACAATTGTAAGTTGTTATTGTGATTTATGTTAAATGATTATGATATCACAAAAATTAAAGGTTTTCTTCCGTTGAATATTTTTTCAGTAAAAAATTAAGCATGGCTACATCCTCTCTTAGACTACGTTGCTTAAACAAACCAAATATATTTGTTGGAGATAGATGTTGAAATCCAAATGTGTTGCATATGCAATGCAAATATTTTGGTGTGATTAATGAATACATGTCTTAAAGCTAAAAGAAAACTAAACATTTTTCAAAACGAAAACAAATAATTTAAACCATTAAAAAAAAAATTAAAATAAATTACCTGGTTACGCGACAAATATAATAAACTTTCAACTCTTTTTCAAAAACCAATTCTAAAAAATTTAAAAAAAATTTATTTTTAATTTGTAAATATTACAATTGAAAAATATGTTTAAAAACAGTATTACGCAAATAAAACAAAAAAACAATTACGACCTTAAAAAATCATTTTAGTATAAAATTTCAAATTTTTTGTTAGCTTTTATAATTTTAATTTTTGTCTTTTTTCGAATTTTACACAGTCAAAATGGTGCCCCCTGGCAGGTGCCGCCCGAGGTATTTCTGGCTATACTAATTTATCACACCTGCACAATATTGAGTAGGTGACCCCCTACAAGGTCCTCAGTTTAAGGACTACCTAGTGTCCGTATGGGCTCGGTCGTCCCCTCCTAAGAGGGAAATACCCATTCCCCGGGCCAGGGCTCATTAAGAATGAGTACCAGTATAGGAGCATTTGCCAATAAATGCTCCCACCCACTGGTGAGGGCCGGAGACACCTTCACTATATAAGTAATATAACATATGAGTATATATATAAAAGGTCCGTATGGATAACAAACACATTAACACATAGAAAAGATCATAGAATTTCCCTACAGAACTCACTTCGAAATTTTGATATCCGTCGTCATCAGGAAGAAGGACGAAGTACTCGCGTCGAAAATCAAAGGAGCAGCAACCTGTTTTTCTTCAGGGTTCAACTAAAAAAAATCATGATTTTTTCATGATCATCACGGTTGAAAGATCTTAGTCTTGTTTTCCCATTTCTTTTGTGGTTTGATCATTAATTGTTATTTCACTTGTTTATGTGAAATCTTTATATATATATATATGGTATATTACAGACTCAAATTTTCTTGTAATCCGTCTTCAGGAGAAAAGAGAATGGGAGACCAAGCACGATAGAGAGAGAGAGAGAGAGAGAGAGAGAGAAAGCGAGCGAGAGTACGAGGGAGAAAAAAGGAATGTTTATATTGATCTATGTACTAAAATGAAAACTCAATGATTTATTACATATTATTACTTGTAATGTGATATTTTCATTATTGTTTTTTTTTCAGGTTAGAAGCTGTTACATAAATGGTTGAAAGTACACCAAGTGAGTATGTAGAAATATGTTTCGAAATCAATTTAGTAGTATCTTAGTCTAACTTATTGAAATGCTAGCTTTATTGTAAGAAGTGTTGTGAATTTTATTATTGAAAATGAAATAATGATATAATTGTTCTGAACTAATTCGACTGGAGAGACATTAGGACTATTAAATAAGAAAAACAAAACAGTTGGAATCTTAATATTAATTATTAATTAATAGATTATTAGTATTCCAGATAAACTTTAATATACATCATTTGTCTAGTCTCAAGGCATGCAGTTTATCTTTGTTTCAAGTTTACTTCAAACATATAATTTGAAAAAATATATTATGTCCTTTAATTATGTCATTTATCTCATGATTTTTACTTACTTTGATCTTTATAATAATAACATAACATGTTTATGGATACTATTATAAATAGAAGTTGTTTTACCTATTAATACGACACGATCGATATGACCTAAATAGTCACATACTCGTTTTGCATGTGTTATGGTATGAAGTGAATCAAAATGTAATTCAACATCTTATAATTTGGAATTAGTTTGACGGATATTATTTTTTATTTTAGGGAAAAAAGTAATGAAACTGTTTCCATATATACAAGTTTAATACTCTAATTAACCCGTTTCGACCACATAGTTTTCTTATTCAGGCATGAAACTAAAAAAAAACAAACTACTTTAGTTTTATTGCTTAAGAAGAACACTTCGTGTTCGAAACACATTGTTTACAAATTTTTTTTTAGTTTTATGCGTGAAAAAGAAGACTATGTGTTCGAAACGTTGTTTGGATTGTTAGATTTTGTGTATGTAGAGACTGTATTATTAGCTTTTTACTCTACAATAAATAAATACTACATAATTACTGATTGCACTACCTTAGAATTTTGTATTATTTACTCATTTACTCATTTAAAGAACAAATTATTTCACATTATTTATATGGTTCGTCTAATGTAACCTGCAGACGTTTACCTGTCGCTAATTATGCTTCTTGCTTTGCCTTAGTAATATTTCTTCGTGACTTGACACATTATAGACGTCAGGCTGGTGCTTGATGACCACAGCGTGTCTGTTTTATTTTGCTGCTGAACATCGTCTAAGTCTTTGATCAGTGTCAGACTTTTCTTCAAAAACAATCACACTCATGTCAACAAATGCATCAAACATTATTCCACTACGGTGGACCGTAATTTGTTCACTTGAGAGATGATTGGACTACTTGTGAGTGCAATCATCGTATCTTTGCACTAACTTATAAATTACTCAGGGTACCTGAGATCAGCTCGGCCATCATGAATACGAGTATGATCTTTACACCATCTATAACAAGTGTTTCTTGTTTCAAGTTAAATAGATTAAATGCCTATTTATTCGTCCATTTTGACGAACTGTTCCTTACTTTTTTGTAGATTTATTAGGAATTTACTTTGTATGTGAAATATAAAATTATGTAATTGTTATTATTATGTTTAGTTAAATCTAATAAAATAAGATAATAAAGGTAACAAAATAACGTAATATAATAAACAATAAAAGTAAACATTTTTTTTTGTAAATGTACCAATAATACTTAAAAAATCAGAAAAACCACAATAAGAAATCAGAAATTGTACTTTCATAGCATGGTTTAGACGTCGATTTTTATCTCGTGTGTATATTGTGAAATCTTGTTGTAACTGTATATCATATAAAATAAACTGTGACATATAAAAAGAAACGTAAAATGGACTCACTTTTCAATTTTTGACCTTTATGGTGGTCGTCCTAAGTAGAAGAAGTGAATTTCTTTTTTATTGTAAGTTCTTTCTACTGTTATAATGAGTTAATGGAGAACTCCTTGTCATTAAGTATATTTGACTATGATGTTCGAATTAAATTTAATTTAAGGATCATTAATTTATTGCCTTCTTATTGGTAATTGTACTGATTTATAATCATTATAGGTATTCAGGTGTAATATTTTTATTAATTGGAAATCATTAAACTTCAGGTGTATTAGTTTTATTAATTGGTAATAATTAGATGTGTTATGTGTGTTCACTTCTACTGTGTTACTCAGACAAAAGTAGAAACATTTATTTAGATATCCATTAACAGTCCTCTTGGGACGACAGTTATTGCTTTAGCCTTCTAACCACATAGTTCTACAGTTGATTTTCGTCCTTTCTTCAATTCACTTCTTCTCCTGAGTACGATTGTCATAACGGTTGAAATATTGAAAAGCAAGTCCTATTGTTGCGTTTCTTTCTATGTGCCACAGTTTATTTTAAGTGTAATCAGTCCTTTGTGATCGCATTTCGTTTCTCGCCTATATATATATATATATATATATATTTGAGTAACTCTCCACAAATAAAAACTCTAGGAGAAAACTTCTTAAGAGTCTGGATTTAACCTGAAGATTCTTTAAATATTGTCGGTAACACGGGGGGTGGAATAGCCTTGTGGGGTCCTCCATGTTAAGGCATGGTGTTGGACTTGTGGTGGCTGTGGTTTCTCACCCAGGAAGAGTAGACTGTCCTTTTGTGGTTGAAGGGCATCGTTGTCTGAGAAGCAGTATCTTCACGGTAGGGTGCTTGAGAAGCAGTATCTTCACGGTAGCGTGCTTGAGAAGCAGTATCTTCACGGTAGGGTGCTTGAGAAGCAGTATCTTCACGGTAGGGTGCTTGAGAAGCAGTATCTTCACGGTAGCGTGCTTGAGAAGCAGTATCTTCACGGTAGGGTGCTTGAGAAGCAGTATCTTCACGGTAGGGTGCTTGAGAAGCAGTATCTTCACGGTAGGGTGCTTGAGAAGCATCAGAAGCGAGCTACATCTTAACCCTTTCCATTAGAAATGTCTAGGAACTGAACTTCGCTGGTGTACTTTAGTACTGGCACTCATTCTACAAGTGAGTCCAGATCCCAGACAAATTGGCATATTCGCCAATTGGAGGTACGAGCAAATCCTCTTGGATAACATGGTAGTCCATAACCCTTTGACTTGTATATAGTCTGACATCGCAGTCCAAAAACCTTTAACTTGAATATACTCTGACATCTATAACCTTTTCTATACTACTCTATAGAAATTACATTACTATTTTATTAGAACACAAGTGTCAGTTGAGCTGTCATAAACACATTAATGTATACTGACATCAGTTTTGCACTGTCACGTGACACGTGTCAATTAGTCCTGATAATACCTTCTTTTTTTTTATTTCCTTTCGACATCGCAATACGAAATATATTAACAAACTAAATACATTGATAAAATAATTTCAACTCCTTCAACACGGTGAACTGATAAAATTCACAATGAAAATGAATTTCCATGCTTAAAATAATTCAATTAAATTATTCCAGTTTATACAGGGTAGAACAATCAGTCGCTGTATTTATGCAGTCAATGAGTCTGCTCCATTACCTCCTAGATGCTATCTATAAACGATTTTATGAAATGTTGTTCCTGCTTTCTCTCAGCATATATTAGTCAATGTTTAAATTAATTATACTGATAATCTTCAACAGGGTAATTTCCATTTTTTAAAGCTATTTGGCAGCAAATAATTTATTGTATTAATATTTCTTAATCAGTTTCCATTTTATATTTCTTACATTTGAGATTAAACTATATTAAATTTATTATGGTTGATTATTACAACCATAACAGCTAAATATACTTTAAGAAAATTAAAAAAATAGTTTTAATTTTTATAATAATTCTATAAAATTAATTATAAAAATAATACGCAATAAATAATGATCTAATTTAGTAATCCACAAAAAAAAGAAAGAAGAGAGTCAGTCAGAAAACCATGTATATTATATATATATTGGTGTGAATCGGCGGCAAATCTTCTTGTATGCAAATATTGTTAAAAGTAGCAGCAGCTTCTGCTCTCACGACTTTTGAGCTGGTGGCCTCGATCTTGCGGGCGATTCTTCTATCTTGTGGTTGGAACTTCCACATCAATTGTCCAAGAGACATTAATTCATAAATTAATGAATTAATGAATTCTTTCTCCTGAAAATGGATCATCCGAAAATTTGAGTTTGTAAATGTGTCTCTTTCTCTGTGTGTTGCTTTTCTTCGTTTTTGAGCTGATATATATATATATATATATATATATATATATATATATATATATATATATATATATACGGTACTGTTTTCTTGACCACAAAATATTCACAAAACACTTTTTCTTTTTCTCGGAGTTTGGTCAGGGTAAATATATGGAATCACCTTTTTGCCAACGTTTCGTCTTTATTTCAAGACATCCTCAGGGCTATAAACTAACAAAAAACAATAAACAATGGACATTTTTTCATTTCTACTTTAAAAACATCATAAACAAATTGAAAAAAGAACTTACTGAAGGCTTGGTTCTGTTACATTTACAAACAACCGTTAACTGTCATTACATGTGCTGTTCCAAGCGACAAATTATTGAACCACTGTTTTTTTAGTACAATCCATTATATATAAACATATATACTTATACACATATTATAATATATATCTATTATAATATGTATCACCATAATATATATCTATAATACATTTATAATAAATTATTATTTTAACAATCCTTAAAAATATAAACTAGATAACATTGCATCTTTAACTATTTATGATGGAACTATAAATCCTACTTAAATTGTCTGTATCTGTTTTTCTATTGCAAGTATTATTAGTATTTTTGATATGTATCATTTCTTTTATCAATCTTTTATTATATGAAGTTTCATAATCTAAAATGGATGCATTCTCAAATTGAAATGTGTGTTGATTTTTAATTGCATGAGAGGCTAGGGCACAAAACATTTTTTTATTCTTAAAATTCGATTTGTGTAAAGCTAATCTATCTTTTAGATATTGTTTGGTTTGACCTATGTATACATTATTACAATTATTGCAAGGAATAGAATATATTATATTGCTTTTAATTAGTTTGTTGATAGGTGATTTGGTGTTCGTAAAAATGCATGTATTTAATTTTTTCTTTACTTTATATGTTATTTTAAAGTTAGCTTCCTTAAGTATTTTTCCAATCTGTTCTGTCAGTCCTTTCACATATGTCACTGATCTATACTGTGGTGAGTTGGTGAGGCCATTATTACTGGAGTGCTGATTTATTTCATTACCTTCTTCAGTGTTTAAATCCGGTGTTATATTTCTATTAGCGTCTACCTGTGGAGTTATTCCATTATGGTTACTAACTGTTGATAGCATTATTTTATTTATTAAATGGTGCGGGTAATTGTTTTGTTTCAATATATTTTTTACTATATTTAAATTTTTCTGTATAAATTGATTATCACATAAATGTATGGCTCTATGTTTCAAAGCTAATGCAGTGTTAATTTTGTGTTTTAGAGGGTGGTGGGATAAAAAATTTAGGTATCTATCAGATTTTTGTGGTTTACGCCACCAATCGACAACTAGGCTACCCTCCGGATTTCTGTATACTATTGTATCTAGAAATGGGAGGCTACGATCTTTTTCTAATTCTATTACAAATTTTAATTTTGAATGGAACGAATTGAAATGGTCCAGTACTGTATCAACCGACTCTTGGGGAATTGTTAAAAACAGGTCATCTACATATTTATAAATGAAAGGCATTGGAAAAGGTATTACATTAATTACTGTATCAAGAAGGTAATCCATCACTAAATCTGCCAAAATGGGGGCACATGGACTACCCATTGCTACTCCATCTATAATTCTGTAATGTTCATTTTCATATAGGAAATAACCCTCTGATGTGCATAACCTAATAATGTTCATAAAGTCTATTATAGTTAATTTGGTGCGGTCTGAAATTTTATTCCATGAGTCTTTCACTATTTTTTCCACCATGTCAATTGGGATGTTAGTAAATAATGAACTAACATCTAATGAGGCTAGAATGTATCCATTTGGTATCGTCTGATCTTTAATAGAATTTTTGAAGGTAAATGAATCTTTTACATTGTATTTGTTAGTGCTAATGTGTTGTAAGATGTTTGTTACATACTTAGCTAATCTATATGTAGGACTATTTATAAAACTGACTACCGGTCTGAGTGGATAATTCTCTTTATGCGTTTTTACTGTCCCATAAAGTCTGGGCGGTTGACTGTTTTTTATGATAAGTTCCGTTTTCGTTTTCAAATCTATTTTCTTATCTTGGTATAACTCCATTACAAGTTTATTATTTTTAAGCTGCAAAGATGAAGTTGGGTTTTCTCTACTTCCTAATTTCATGTACGTGGATGTGTCATTTAAAAGTTGCCTAATTTTTTCCTCATAATCATTCTTATCCATAATTACTGTCGGGTTTGTTTTGTCTGATTTTATTACTATCAACTGTCGATTATTATTTAGAAATTGTTTTGCTACCTTAATCCTTTTATTAATGTTATCACCTTTTAGTTTTATCTGTTTTTGTTTATTTCTGAAATTATGAAGGACATTAGTACATCGAGATCTTATCTGGTCCTGTTTTTCTTTATCTTGAATTTCAGTGATAATATTTTCAATGTCTGCAATAATTTGGCTGGTTGGAAAATCGTTATATGTGTAAGGAACACCAAATTTTGGACCAAAACTAAGAGTATGTACTAGATTTTCTGGAATCTCTGTGTCTGTTAAATTAACCACCCATGATCTATGATTATTACAACCTACACGTTTTTGTATTAAATCATTTACTTTCCGTTCTTGTACTAATTTAATTTGATTAAAATGCCTTTGGTAATCTGTTTCAAGCCTCTTTTTATATGTGTTTGTTATAACGGAGCCTACGAGATTGTTCAAATTGTCTGTAGTATGTTTTATATCCATATTAATCCTATTCACATCCCAATAAACAATTTTAATTTCTATATTTAACAATTTTCTCTTAAATTCATTACATATACGTTCTAAATCATAAAAATACGGGTGATTACTATTTAAATTAGGATACACACATTTGAAAGATTTAGGCATATGGTTAGGAAATACATTTTCCGACCTACATCGAAGTAAAAAGATCTTGTCATTCTTCCTTCGAGCGAGAGACTTATTAAGCTTCAATAGTTGCTTCGCCATGTTGACTGCTACATTTCCAAATTCATTGTGTAGACGTCCAAAAAATCCACTGTTGATGCTTCCTGTTACTTCCTCATTTTCTATATCCATCATTTTGTAATACGGTACTGTTTTCTTGACCACAAAATATTCACAAAACACTTTTTCTTTTTCTCGGAGTTTGGTCAGGGTAAATATATGGAATCACCTTTTTGCCAACGTTTCGTCTTTATTTCAAGACATCCTCAGGGCTATAAACTAACAAAAAACAATAAACAATGGACATTTTTTCATTTCTACTTTAAAAACATCATAAACAAATTGAAAAAAGAACTTAATGAAGGCTTGGTTCTGTTACATTTACAACTGTTACATGACACATCCACGTACATGAAATTAGGAAGTAGAGAAAACCCAACTTCATCTTTGCAGCTTAAAAATAATAAACTTGTAATGGAGTTATACCAAGATAAGAAAATAGATTTGAAAACGAAAACGGAACTTATCATAAAAAACAGTCAACCGCCCAGACTTTATGGGACAGTAAAAACGCATAAAGAGAATTATCCACTCAGACCGGTAGTCAGTTTTATAAATAGTCCTACATATAGATTAGCTAAGTATGTAACAAACATCTTACAACACATTAGCACTAACAAATACAATGTAAAAGATTCATTTACCTTCAAAAATTCTATTAAAGATCAGACGATACCAAATGGATACATTCTAGCCTCATTAGATGTTAGTTCATTATTTACTAACATCCCAATTGACATGGTGGAAAAAATAGTGAAAGACTCATGGAATAAAATTTCAGACCGCACCAAATTAACTATAATAGACTTTATGAACATTATTAGGTTATGCACATCAGAGGGTTATTTCCTATATGAAAATGAACATTACAGAATTATAGATGGAGTAGCAATGGGTAGTCCATGTGCCCCCATTTTGGCAGATTTAGTGATGGATTACCTTCTTGATACAGTAATTAATGTAATACCTTTTCCAATGCCTTTCATTTATAAATATGTAGATGACCTGTTTTTAACAATTCCCCAAGAGTCGGTTGATACAGTACTGGACCATTTCAATTCGTTCCATTCAAAATTAAAATTTGTAATAGAATTAGAAAAAGATCGTAGCCTCCCATTTCTAGATACAATAGTATACAGAAATCCGGAGGGTAGCCTAGTTGTCGATTGGTGGCGTAAACCACAAAAATCTGATAGATACCTAAATTTTTTATCCCACCACCCTCTAAAACACAAAATTAACACTGCATTAGCTTTGAAACATAGAGCCATACATTTATGTGATAATCAATTTATACAGAAAAATTTAAATATAGTAAAAAATATATTGAAACAAAACAATTACCCGCACCATTTAATAAATAAAATAATGCTATCAACAGTTAGTAACCATAATGGAATAACTCCACAGGTAGACGCTAATAGAAATATAACACCGGATTTAAACACTGAAGAAGGTAATGAAATAAATCAGCACTCCAGTAATAATGGCCTCACCAACTCACCACAGTATAGATCAGTGACATATGTGAAAGGACTGACAGAACAGATTGGAAAAATACTTAAGGAAGCTAACTTTAAAATAACATATAAAGTAAAGAAAAAATTAAATACATGCATTTTTACGAACACCAAATCACCTATCAACAAACTAATTAAAAGCAATATAATATATTCTATTCCTTGCAATAATTGTAATAATGTATACATAGGTCAAACCAAACAATATCTAAAAGATAGATTAGCTTTACACAAATCGAATTTTAAGAATAAAAAAATGTTTTGTGCCCTAGCCTCTCATGCAATTAAAAATCAACACACATTTCAATTTGAGAATGCATCCATTTTAGATTATGAAACTTCATATAATAAAAGATTGATAAAAGAAATGATACATATCAAAAATACTAATAATACTTGCAATAGAAAAACAGATACAGACAATTTAAGTAGGATTTATAGTTCCATCATAAATAGTTAAAGATGCAATGTTATCTAGTTTATATTTTTAAGGATTGTTAAAATAATAATTTATTATAAATGTATTATAGATATATATTATGGTGATACATAATAGATATATATTATAATATGTGTATAAGTATATATGTTTATATATAATGGATTGTACTAAAAAAACAGTGGTTCAATAATTTGTCGCTTGGAACAGCACATGTAATGACAGTTAACGGTTGTTTGTAAATGTAACAGAACCAAGCCTTCAGTAAGTTCTATTTTCAATTTGTTTATGATGTTTTTAAAGTAGAAATGAAAAAATGTCCATTGTTTATTGTTTTTTGTTAGTTTATAGCCCTGAGGATGTCTTGAAATAAAGACGAAACGTTGGCAAAAAGGTGATTCCATATATTTACCCTGACCAAACTCCGAGAAAAAGGAAAAGTGTTTTGTATATATATATTATATATATATATATATATATATATATATATATATAAAGATTTCACATAAACACGTGAAACAACAATCAATGATCAAACCACAATATTAAATGGTAAAAGAAGACTAAGATCTTACTCTAAGATCTTCAATATGATTTCCCATTTCATATTGTGGTTTGATCATTGATTATTATTTCACGTGTTTATGTGAAATCTTTATATATATATATTAGACTACCTGTGACCCGTTGTGTCACCCAACACCTTCCTTTTTAATACAATCATTTTCACATAGATGCAGATAAACTCTAAATTAATTCATTTATAATAATGTCCATATTTTTAAGATAGATCTTTTTATTTATATTTTTTGTACAATTTGAATTTTCAAAAAAAAAAACTAATGTTTTCTTTCTGTTTGATCCTACTGAGAGCAACATGTAATTCGCCATGTTGAAATGCTGTTTTACATAAATGAACTAAAACTTTCTGTATAGTAACTCCTTGAGACTTATGAATAGTCATGGCAAATGCTGACTAGATTGGAAATTGAATAATTAAAAAAAAAGAATGTTCTCCTCTTCAGATAAAACTATTTTCAATTTTGGAATTAAAACTATTTCCTCTTGACACCGTGATGAGATAATTTTATAAACAATGGCACTATTATAATGCTTCTCAGTTATTAATCTTGTTCCGTTTCATAAGCACGGTGGATCAATATTTCTCATACATGCAGATGACAGGTACTTCCTTTATGAGTTCTAGCTTATGTTGGAGCGATCCAGACAACTCTAGTGAGTCTTGACTTGTGTGTATGAAATTCTTGAGGGTAATGTGTGAGTTCTATTCATATACAAACAAACACGAGTTATATGACAGATATTGTTTTAATTCTTCTGAAAATTATTTTATGAGCCTATGATTAATTTCACAGAGGGTCTCGTTAAATGGAACTTATATAGCATTTTCTGCGAACAATATTTGTTGGTTGACGAATGAAGAGTAAATGTATTCAATACACTAATGAAAAGTATGTGCACTGATAAACATATATTCCGGCAGTAATAAAATCTTTATTTTCATTCTTTTTAACTTTGTCTTCTCCTTTGTAAATCAAGGATTGAACTTACTTATGAAGTCAAGGTTGTAAATCCTATGAAAATCAACAGTAGCAATCAATGCGTGAATTTTTATTTATTTTTTAATCTGTTTATTTATTTTTAAGAATTTAAATTTGACAAAGTTTGTTTCTTGTTACAATCTTAATTGGTCTTAATCGGGGTTTTTCGTTTAGCTAATACCCTGGCTAAGTGCCGTTGGTTTCTTTTTCGTTGTATCTTTACCTATGTGGCTCTCCATTCGTCAAGGCTTGAGCGGCTGTGCAGCAGACAGTCACCTCCTCCAGTCATTACCCCCACCTCTCTACCACCTCTCCCCCCTCCACCTCGCTCTTCCATCATAAATGCATTGTCAGCAGCAAGATTTATGGGATAGTAAGAGGTTTTCACTCTCCTCTGCATGACTAGCAGGAAATTAACTTCTAAAAAAAAAATCTTCCTTATCTCTCACACGAGTGTAACTTTTTTTTTTAAAAAATTTCGCAAATCACCATTTCTTTGTATTAATTTTTTTTTAAATTATGCTTTAAGATTATTTATTTTAAATCACAAACAATGTATAAATAAATTATTTTGTTGTTTACATAATAGATTGTACCGATTGTATCGTATTTTAGGGAGAAACTTGAGAGTTTTCAACAAAGCAAACACCAAACAGTATCTCACTGAAATTTCGTCTACATTCATTTACATTTTTAAGGCTATAATACATAAACAATAAATATCAAAATAATACAGAATATTGGGGAATTTCAAAAATTATATCTCCACAAAAAAAAATAACTTATCATATTGAAATCCCCTAATATGAGTAAATAAAACACTATAACAGATTGCACAAGTACTGAATTTATACAGAATATAAGCAGTGTTTCATGTAATACCTTGTGTGGAGCATGTTTCAATAAAGAATTAAGCAATAAAAATAAGCAGTGTTTAAAATAATTATAAAACCTTGAATTTGGGTTGGTTACTTGGATATAGCGTGGAATTTAGTTATTTTACTAACATTAATTCAAAGTAACCAACATAAATTATAGGTTTTATAATTATTTTAAATACCATTTATATTATTTTGACATTTATTGTTTATGCATTAAGTATTCCATATGTTTATGCATAGCCTTGAAGTTGTCAGTAAATATTAATGAATCATCGTTGAGATACTGTGTAATTTTACACTGAAGTCACTCCAATACAAATATATTTCGTATTTCAATTTATTATCCCCCCTCTGACAAATTTACTCTTGACCTGTGGCCAATATGACACATGCATGGACAGATATCTAGATCATGGTCAATTGCTTGACCATTTAGGTAATTGCTTTCAATTACCGTACTAACGAGACCGATACAGGTTCGGAAACAGAAAAGTCCAGAAACTGGTAACACTGATAAGTGGAAGCATAATGATTGGTAGGGTGGATGCAATTAGTTTGTGTTTATTGTACATTTGAATACTTAATAGTAATATTGTTTATGCGTAACAAAGGAATAGTTTGCTTAAGATAACGAATTGAAGTAATCTAGGCTACTGGGTCTTACTCTGCCTCCATTGTGAATTACCAATACCTGGATGATAATTTATGCTATTCCAAAGAAAAAAAAATGAACGGAAACTTCAGGGTTGAGTGTATGATATTTTTTTTAATGACTATTACTTTTAAGCGGTCATTATAGCATTAAAAGAAATGTCAGCTTACCCCTTAAGTTAGGGGTCCAGCTATCTCAGTGGTTACGTGCTGGCCTCTAAACTGATAGGACCGGGGTTCGATCCTCACCTGGCCCTCGATTTATTCACGCGGGAGGTGAATAAATCTGAGAACGTCGTCCCTCGGAGAAGGACGTTAAACTGTCGGTCCTGAGCCTGTACGATGTCAGATACTCGTTAAAGATCCCTACTCTAAATACATTTGAGTTAGGCAAAATTTAGGACTCCCACTGTATAATCAATCTTCATTGCGTGGTATCACAAAGGGCCAATGCTCGGCCTAAGTGTGTTCCCTTGTGGGACTACCACTGCAACCTAACCTAACCTAACCTACCCCTAAAGTTTATTCCTATTTCTTTCTATTATCTCTACCTCCTCCATTGTTATTTGTAATATTCGTCTTTTTCATGTTGCCTCTTGATTTTTTTTAAATATTCTTTTCTTTCGCCTCTTAATTTTGCTTCCTAGATGAAAAAGAGGAAAGAACAATGACAGCATACTAAACAGTCCACATGGCCTGGGTTTTGATAACATTAAAACAATAAATTTAAGACTAATTGAAGCAGAAAATACAATAAGAATATAGAGAAAAGAGAAAAGTAAATAATTATTATTTTTCTATTAGTATTTCTTTTCAATTTATACATATTCAAGAAATAATGAACTGTGATTAAATAGAAGGGAATGCTGTAGATGAAGTACTGTTGAGACTGAATTAGGTCACTGAGAAGTGTTTATGACTAACAAGTTTTAATGCAGTTCAATGACGCATTGGAAAGTTGGTTGTGGTCCACAATTCAGTATGCTCTTTGTCCTCCTATAATAGATTCCCTAAGGGCCAATTGAGTCTTTGGTTAGAGACCCTTAGAGGAATATATAATGGACCTAATTCACAATTCACTTCATAAACTAAATATACTCGACATTTTATGTTGTGGTGGGATACAACGAAAGAATAGTTTGAAGCAGACAGAATAACTTGAAATGACTGCCATAAATGTGAACATTACTATTTGTATAGCAGTACTAGTAACTTCAAAAACAAGTATAGGCAATGAATATTAAATCTAATTTTGAGAATACAGGAAAAAAAACCAAAAAACCATGAAGTGTATTTCATGATTTAGTACTCCAAACAAAACAGGATGGATGAAAGAAAATTCAAAGATATAATAAAAAACATTGTTGATAAAACGCAATATGAGTTTGACAACCAGTAAAACATAAATCATAGAACAGTGCTCTTAAAGTTTATTTCAGGAGCTGGTACTAAAAACAATACCGGCTTGATAAACGAATATTCAAAGAAATAATGAAGTACATTGCTCATAAAGTTTATTTCATGAGCCACTACTCCAAACAAAACAGAGCAGAAGAAAGAATATTGAAAGACATAATAAAAAAACAATGGTCATAAAGTTCAATATGAGTTTAACAAACAGAAAAACATTGATCATAGAACATTGTTTTTAAAGTTTATTTCAGGAGCCAATACAAACTGGATTACCAATTATTAAAAAAGTAATAAAGGATCATAAAGTTGGGGTACTTTTGGGACACGCTATATTTCAAAGTCTGAGAATCGTTTATCTACAGGTTAGGTTAGGTTGCAGTAGCAGTTCTACAAGGAAACACACTTAGGCCGAGCATTGACCCTTTGTGATACCACACAATGAAGATTGATTATACAGTGGGAGTCCTAAATTTTGCCTAACTCAAGTTTATTTAGGGTAGGGATTCTTTAACGAGTACCTGACATCGTACAGGCTCGGGACCGACAGTTTAACGTCCTTCTCCGAGGGACGACGTGCTTAGATTTATTCACCTCCCGTATGAATAAATCGAGGGCCAGGTGAGGATCAAACCCCGGTCCTATCAGATCAGAGGCAAGCACGTAACCACTGAGCTAGCCTGACCCGCTTATTTATATGTCAGAGGAATATTTTTATGTTTACTTCTTATGACTCTTATTAACCTCTTTTTTTTTGTAAAAACGTAATGGAAATGTGAGTAAGCTGCAATGGCATATTGACCATGATCTAGATATCTGTCCATGCATGTATCATATTGGCCACCGATCAAGAGTAAATTTGTCAGAGGAGGATAATAAAATTTCTCCAGTGTAGAAGTCAAAAAAAAAAAGATAATAAATTATAACTGTAACGATGAAATAGACCATGTTTTTTTTACCGCGAATGATGACTCTGCCGTTTAAAACCATTAACTATTGCAGTGACTAATGCTCTACCCACTTGATGACTCTGTGATTTCTATTCACGCTCTTACCTCATCTGCTACCTTGTATATCTCCGCTAAGTCCTTCCACTTTTACCATGCTTCTTATATAGCAATATTTACTATATTCCTCGACCATGTATACTAATAATTTACATTCAGTAAACAATTAACTGAATATATATTTAGTAAATAATGTATTTATTATTTTATTGTCGAAATAAAAATGTTTAACTTCCAACTATTATTAACTGAAAGCAGTTCATTAATTTGATAGAAAATAGTGCATATTTATTTTCAACTCTAATGAACCAGGGGTCAAATTGGATATTATCTCCTCAAATCTTACATTAGGTAATATTAACTTTTCTTGCATTATACGGGGTGGGCTATAACTCGCGCGCCAATACATTTAACACAATCTTGATTATATAAGCATTATTTTATTTAGAACAAGCTTATCTAAGAGACTGTTTTCAAGCTTTTTGATGACGCATATTCTGATTTTATCAAACACTCTTCGAGGACCACTTCGTGGTTTGCCTAAGACACTACCAGTTTGACGAAATTTCAATATTACACGGCCTACTGTCGTATGAGAGATAGGCTCATGATCAGGATAAATGCGATTGAATTTCTCAGCAACACCAGAAACACTAACACAACTTGCTAGTTTATTTTTAAAGTCACATCTGAAAATTAAAGCTGAAAAATGTTATTATAGACTAAAAAAACTCTGATTATAATTGAATCTGACGCATATAATGACTGATAGATACAAGCAATGATAAATTACTCCATGAAAAAACATTTATTATGCATCAAAAGTAAAGAAAAGATATTCCACCCCATTTATATTACATTGTTTTACATCACATTCAACGTAATTTCTTGGTGCACGACTTACGGTCCAGCCAGTATAATTTTTAAAATAAAGATGAATAATATCTTTTATACTCCTTGTGGAAAATGTTTTTAAAATATTATCACATATTTTTGGCAAATTGAAGTTATATGGCTGCAAAAAAAAAGAAGCAAATTTATCCAATATTTTAGAGATACAGGCCAGGTTAGGTTAGTTTACAGTGGTAGTCCCACAAGAGAACTCACATAGATCGAAAATTGGCTCTTTCTGACACCACAACAATGAAAAATTTACTTTGGGAGTCCTAAATAGTGCCTACCTCAAGTGTATTCAGAGTCTGGATTCTTGACGAGAACATGACATCGTACAGGCTTGGGACCGACTGCTTAACATCCTCACCGTGGGACGAGCTGCTCAGATTTACTCACTTCCCACGTCAATAATTCAAGGATCTAATAGTCCAGAGACAAACACGATGCCGCGGGTTTAACCTGGCCCCCCATAATAGTTATAAAACTTTTAAATAATCAAAAATAATTCCCAGCAGTGAAGTTTCTTAAACAGTTTGGTTTCTAAACATATCATGGTTGTTTCTGCAGAACTAGCTTTCAAATTTTTATATTTAGAAATGAGTTTAACGAAAGATTTTTACATAAAAAAAAATTATAGAACCTCTTTCTCATATCCTTTAGGTTATATTTAACAAGGTATCTACATAGAGTTTTTAACAACTACTACTACTACTGCATCAAACGTTTCAACTGTTTAAACCAGGCTTGGAATTTCATTAGAAAATTGGATATTAAGACAATTATATTTGTAAGGCAGTATGTTAAACTAGTAGCAACGTGCTTTCCTCTGGAGCAGCAGATCCGGGGTTCAATACCCACTCTCACTCTCCATTTATTCACGAGGCAAGTGAATAAATTTGAGCAGGTTCTCTCGGAGAGAATGTTATATCATCAGTCTTGAGCTACCACAATGTCAGTACTTTTTAAAAATCATTCGAAATACACTTGAGTTAGGCAAAATTTAGAACTCCCAATGTAGGATGCCAATGTAGGACTCCTAATCTTCTATGTATGGTATCACAAAGAGTCAATGTTGGGCTTATCGTGTTCATTTTTGAGACTACCACTGCAACCTAGCTAAATGTATTTGTAAACCTTATAATTTAGAGAATATTGAAGCAAGTTTATGAGATCAATCTGCACAGAATTACCGCGACCTTTTGACCTTTGTCTTTCTTCTTTCGAAACAGGAACGATTTGCTTTCAAAAGTTTATCGATGCAAGCATGACTGGCTTCCATTATGTGGTCATCAGAAACTGTTTTCTATAGATTGACGGCTATTTATCATAACAACAAATTGCAAAGCAAAGGGAAAACAAACTTTTCTTTTCACAACAGTATCGACTTTTTGATTACATCTAATTACTACTATTTTCGTCTCAGATGTAATTTCATTTGACAAAGCTTTTTTTTTTTAATTAGAATTCCTTAACTAAACCAAAAGAACTTCTAGCTTAACCTAAGAGTTCCAAACGTTTATTCCCAATGTTATCTAAGTTATAAGTAAGATTTTTGGAATTTTACGGCGAATCATTTGTAATTTTGAGCAAACATTGTAATGTTTCCAATTATTGGGCTGTTTCCAATTACTAGTCTTCAAGTCTTTGAAATAAATGATAGATTGCACGGCCTGCTTAGGTAGGGTACATATGAACTCCGCAAGGAGAAAAACATCGTGGATTTACTCTTGTATAACGTCCTATTACTTACCCATTTCATTACGTAAGACCTGCTAATACTTAGCATAAAACATAATACCCAATCACAAAATAAAACAGGTATATGGCTGTAATTGTTGTTCTGGATTATTGTATAGAAAATTTAAAACTAACATTTGCAGATTAGTTTTCGTTTTTCAGTTGCCGTACCTATAAGCTTTCACATTTGATGCTGTCTTTGGGGCAGAAAATGTGCATTTATTTCCCAATCGTTCTAGTAATAGACGAGCCACAAAACCAGCTTGATTCTACAATGGGAATTTTAAATTTTTTTTAACTCAGGTTTATTTAGAGTAGCAATCATTAACAAGTACCTGTAATCGTTCAGGCTCCAGACTTAACGGCTTAACGCCCTCTCCAAGAGACGACATGCTCAGATTAATTAATCTCAAACGAGAATAAATCGAGGGCCAGAGTGGGTATTGAACCTTAGACCTACCAATCCATAAGCTACCACTAGGCTTATGTGGGAATCCGAACACTGGATCTACCAGTGTCGTCTGGAGCCGAGGATGCAAGCCATTGAGCTACCTTAGTCTCTTTATTTGCTAAATTTACTTACTAATTTTTTGATGATGAACTAGTAATTTTTTATCTGAATACATATCAAATGAACTCATAGGTTGTTGTCCTAGGTATAAACTACTGAAATTATAATACAAATCTATTATTAGCCGCAATCATTTATTTTACTAAAACTATAAGCTATTGTATGAGTAGAGACTCAAAGGTGTTAAATTAATCTAATAATGGTAAATTATTCTTTAACAAAGCAAAAGTCACAACACTAATTCCACATTAGGTCAACTCATCGGGTGTTATAATTGTTATATTAATATAACAACATTAAACTATTGTTGAACAAATTTATGAGTTTTCAGAAGTACTAATTACACATAATAAACAATTATTTTCTATTTTTATCATTTTTTTTATTACACTTTGCTTTATGTTGTTTTCATAGATCATCTCCTTCCTGTAATCCGGATTTTCTCCTTTTCTTCTTCTCTTATCCTGATAGTAAAACACTGATTAGTTTAGTTGACTAGCTTTTTTGTCATCCAGTCTTTTAATTCTCTCTTGATGAAGGTGGCTGTCAAAATGTGGAAGTAGTTATGTCTTTCTTCTCTATGTGTTTTTGAATAGCTGTTTTAGTTTGTAATTAAAGTGCGATGTACTTGTATTTTTAAAGGAGTTTTTTTTTTAAACGACTAACAATATATAAAATATATTGCCAGCTGAAGGGATACATTAATGTATGAATTAATAATGATGGGAAAGACAAGAGAAGGAATAATGCAGGGATAATATTTCCCGACATAAAGAGTAAACATAAAAATGGGGTGTGGAGGATTTTAAAAGTATGAGGAAGCCTTGAGTGATTATCAAGAATATTAAAGTAGGGAATCTCTTGGATTAAGGTATTCGGGTTAGATGAAAGCATTTCATGGAAAGACTTTGTAAAGGAATATACTTTGAAAAGTTGAATTATTAATTTTCATAATAGTGTTGAACAGGTTACTATATGATTCAAACTCTTTGTTGTTTGCTAAAGTAGCTGAATAGCGGAATCAAATTCGCGAATGTATTATTGATGAATGCAGTAATTATTCAATGTTTGGTTATGAATATTCAACGTTTGAATTGAACATGTCTGCTCCTCGACAATCGTTAGTATATTTCATTCCTTATATACATTCTACTGGCCCAATCAGCCATCACGAAGAAATAAATATAGTATAGGAACACGTAAAGCATTTACAGATTAATGGTGGACGTCGTTCTCTTAACCGTACAATTTAATCATAAATGTTTAGAAGGACATAAAGGGGAATATTTGTAAAAAGCAATGGTTTGAAAGGTTCTTGTAATTACATTAGTTTGGGTGACATTAATTTGAGTCAACTGTAGTCATTAAGGACTATTTGAATTGTCTAGTTAGAGTTAGTAGTTTTACATTTTTTTTTGATGCTGGAAGCAGGACCGTTGTTACAATTATTACTATTATATATATATATACCGTCACTTAGCCTCCGTATGAATGGTCACAGGTCATCCGTTGGTCAACGCAAACAGCTGCCTGTTGCCACCCACGCCAATCTCCATAACCTTCCCTTCAACGATTGCTTCAGGGTTAAAGTATTAAGAACACTCTCAAATGATGACACCCAGACCACTCTAAGGGCTTCTGAGGAAGCCTTCATTTGGTTATTGGGTGCCAGAAATTCCCCTGGTCTAAATTTAATCAGATGATTTTTTTTTTCTTTTATTTATTTTTTTTCCCTCGTTTAATTTTAGTTTTATGGTTTTTTTCCTTTCCTTTCTCTTTTTTACTTTTCTCCTCCTTTTACTTAAATATCACTTTTATAATTTTACTTACTCACAGCCTAAACTGGTTCACGTTGGTAAGGTGGCTGCACTGCGTGTCATTGTATCGCGCCAGTTTATATCGGCCAGTGGACGCATTTACGTCTCCGTTCCTTCATTCTTTCTCCCTTTATTTTCTTCCTTTCTACTCTCCTGAAGACGGCAAGACGCCGAAATTATCGAGATTCGTGAGTGTTCGTCCTTTTTCTTGTGTTCTCTAGCTGTAACTTTAATTATATATATATATATATATATATATATATATATATATAATTCACATAAGGGGTTATTGAGGATTTTGGTCATAAAACATACAACTCCTGATCATCAGCCGACGTTTCGCCAAAAATTGTTTGGCATTTTCAAGGCTAAAAAACAATTTATTAAACGACATAAGTAAAGCAAGATAAATACATCATCGGACACCATCCAACAGAAAACAAACGACACAAACAACAATTATAGTACCCAGAGAACCACAAAAGTATCATAAAATACCTAGTGTTATTATGATTATTATTATTTAAAAAACAGACATTTGTCGTTTAAACATAATTGCGTATTATTAATTATTCAGAACACCAAAAAACCACATTTTCAAAACAGCAAAACAGGTTTTGTAATTTGCTGTGTTTATTACTGTCTGTTGTGTTTTTTGCTGTTTTGAAAATGTGGTTTTTTGGTGTTCTGAATAATTAATAATACGCAATTATGTTTAAACGACAAATGTCTGTTTTTTAAATAATAATAATCATAATAACACTAGGTATTTTATGATACTTTTGTGGTTCTCTGGGTACTATAATTGTTGTTTGTGTCGTTTGTTTTCTGTTGGATGGTGTCCGATGATGTATTTATCTTGCTTTACTTATGTCGTTTAATAAATTGTTTTTTAGCCTTGAAAATGCCAAACAATTTTTGGCGAAACGTAGGCTGATGATCAAGAGTTGTATGTTTTATGACCAAAATCCTCAATAACCCCTTATGTGAATTTGAAATATCAGTGGTCGAGAAACTATATCAATATATATATATCAATTGTATGTTTTGTTATTGAGGGCTAGGTCAAATAAAAGAAAATAAACTCCTTCCTAGGTCAACGTCTTGATGTATTTGTACATCATCTTCAAGGCTAAAATTAGAGTAAGAACTATAATACATTTACCAAAACAATCTATAACTCACATAGAGAACTAGAACTATTTGACCTAGCCCTCAATAACAAAACATGCAATAGAATAAAAGAGGTCAAGAACAAGAATTTATGGAGATTATATATATATACACTTTTTCGATGAAAATACGATCCGAAATGGACAAATACAGTTCAATGTACATAAAGAAACATAGAGAAATTAAAAACACACACATACAGTCTCTGTACCAGTGCGCTTGGTTTCCCTCTCTTTTCTCTCCTGAAGACGATTCAACCGAAAATTAGAGACTGTAAGTGTGTGTTTTTAATTTCTCTATGTTTCTTTATGTATATTGAACTATATATATAGATTTTTGTGTCACTTAGCATCTATCATTTACCAAAAAGTCAAAAACTTTATTTTGTCATAATACATATGAATTGATGGAATGCTGTCGACACATCAAGAGTTATTAACTACATCCAAACATCACAATCATTTTTGAAAGTAAATGTGAGACAGATGAAGCCGTAAACAGGTCATTTTTCTGAGGTCACTACCGTCGTCCCGTGGGGCCTCCCACAAGCGCGGACTTAGGGTGGTTGCCCCAGGTCACCCAAGCTTAGGGGCTGTAGATAGAATACGAGTATGTCTTTTTTTTTATCGTAGTTTAATAAATCTCGATATGGTCCAGAGTTTATTAAATGTCGTCCAGAAATGAATCAGGGATTTGGGATTTCTGTTAGTACAAAGCTCTTTTATTTCTGAAAGAAATCAAATTTATTTGAGAAATGTAAAAGAGATTTTGGGATTTAGAGTTTGTTAGCGTAGTTTATTACTCTAACCGTTGATTTACCTGCGTTGGAGTTGAATATAACTAACATCTCGTCCCACAGAGAGGATGTTAAGCCATCGGCCCCTAGTCTCTATAACGTTAGGTCCTCTTTAAAGATCCCTACTCTAAATACAGTTAATTTAGGCAAAATTTAGGACTTCCGATACAGTAGATTGTAGAAGGTGTACCGAAATGTTGTTACCCTACGCCATTAAGCTATATCATCAGGGAAACGGTGTCAAGACTCAAGTGTAGAAATAAACACATCTTTTCAATTGAATTCCTAATAGATAATATATCGTCAATATAATATTATTGTTTTTTTTTCTAATTGCTTGTCGTTTGGTATTCTGTTTCCTTAAGAACTAAGGGTGCTAAATACGTCAATTGCGATCTACTAGCCTATCACAAAAAACATTATTGGTAAATCACATGACATTAACAAATTAACATCGGCCTATGTTTCACCCCTTCGCTGATTGATATACAAAACGGCCAATACTAATTTTTTTTTTATGCATAGGTCACTGTGCAAAATCAAAAGTGACTCAAAGTGCAGTAAAGCTAAAACTGGTCAATAAATTGTCTCTTTTCTTTTAAAAATTATTTCTTTTTCTTTTAAAATTAAAAAAAAACATATAACAATAAATACCGAGAGTACTCAGTACTATGTCACAGTACCTGTCTCAGTACCTGTCTAGTGATGCACAAGTATGTACTACATCAATGAGCCTGTGCGATACCAGGTACTCGTTAAAGAACCCTATTCTAATTACTCGTGAGTTAGGCAAAATTAGTGTTCGTAATGTAGAAACTGGATCAGGTAAAAAAGAGGTGTCATTTTTTATATAAAGTTGGAAGAGAAAGCTTTTTTACGATGATATATTATATATTGCATACATCATCATATATTTTTGAGAATCCTCAATATATTGCTAAATAAAAACAGTGGGTAGATATTACGACTAGTTCAGAAAGTGTGTTGGCACCCCTGGGCTAAAATATATTGGATTCTATTTAGCGGTATTATATATACCGGCAATAAATACCATACGTTGTGTAGAGACTCCTTCATATTTGTTACAGTAAACGTATATCCTAAGTGTTTTGAATCATATTCACTCTATCCTCCAGTACCTTAGAAAATAAGGAAAATTCGTGTAGATTGTTGGGAATATATTGGCACAAGTATATTGTTGAAGGGTTGGGAGAAGCCTTCGAAAGAATCTATTTGTTTTCAAGAAGGAGAGAAAATATTGGTTGGCAAGGGTGTATATTGGCGCTAGTTAGAGGAGCATCCGACAGGGGTCGCGAAGATCAGCTGTTATAGATACCTGGGATTTATCATTGTTAGATTCTGCCAAATGTAAGCAGCTGCCTGGATAAATCCACCCTGCTTATATCTTTTCACGTTTTGTAGCCTGGATTACGTATATATTCAACCAAAACAAATTTCCTTTTCTTTTCTTTCACTTCAAAAAAATTCAATTATTTTAAATGAGAAGACAAGAATGTACTATAGGCTCTTAATTAATTTTCTCCGTTCAATCCATCTAAATATTTTAATAAATATTAGAATACATTTAATGTTTATAAAAAAATATCACTTCTGGCTTAACACAATTGATTTCGTGTGACAATTTCTAATACCTATATGCATTTGATGTGTTATAAACAACTATGATGAAATTCATAATTGTATCAAAATAGCCACCATTATTTCAGTAGAGTCGTAGAAATTACTTTCCTTTGCTCGTTACCAAAGTTTCTTTAAATTACATTACCATTTCTACATGAATTTTCCTCTGTTTAATACTCTTTTTCTACTTCTGATTATAAAGTCAACTACATTTTTTTTAATGTTGGTATCTGGGGGCCTAGTTATCCCAGTAGTAAAGTGTTCACCTCTGGACTGGTAGATCCGAGGTTCAATGCCCAATGTGACCCTCGATTTATTCACGCGAGAGTGAATGAATCTGAGAGAACGTCAAGCCCTCGGTCCCTAGCCTGTACGATATCAGGTATTCGTTAACGACCCCCTTCTTTAAATACAGTTAAGTTAGGCATAATTTAACACTCCCAATTCATTGTGTGTTGTCACATAGTGCCAATTTTTAGCCTATGCGTATTCTGTTGTGAGACTGCCATGTAACCTAACCTAAGTGGGTGGTTTTACCAGCCAGTTACTTTTTATTTGATTTCATTCAAACAAGGTAGTGTCATTGTGAAAAATGTACGAATACTTATCTCCAAAACTTATCCTTTTTGAAACTTGTTATATATTTAATTAAAGGTATTGAAAATTACAAAAATAAAAATTTCAAATATATCATTGTCGAGTCAAGTTTAGTTGTAAAAAAAAATGCATAAAATTGTAGTTTTTTTTTTTCATTTTAAAATTCAAAAGGTAGTTAGTGAAAGTATTTCTTTAAATTAAATAAGTTTTATTTTTCTCAATTTTGAAAAGTTTGACTGTCTGGAGAGATTTTTATAAGGGGAAAGGGACCTGAAAGCCGTAGCACGAGGCTTTAGAACACATCTTAATTAAGGAAACAGTCAAGAGCTATACTTGTTTATCATTCTTTTCTCATTTTGATTCTAAACAGATGAGATTATTTTGAATGAATTTTTTTATTATTTTTTTTTTTTTTTTTTGTAAACGTGAAAGTTTGTCAAAGTTTGGACATGGATGGAAACAATTTTGTAGAAAGGGACAGATGGCTACAATACTAGTAGAAACTTTGTCCTCTAATAGTAACTTTTCCTGCTACCAACCAAAGTCTCATAAATCAAATTCTCCTTTACATGTTTCCACAATTGCGCCCCTCCCCCTCCCCCCACGCCCCCCCCCCTACTTTAATATAGTCATTTCAGAAATAATTTACATTCACTTCAGAAACAGTTTTGAAAATCACGACAGAATTGAGGCTTTCGCGAAACAAACTTTACAGGAAAAACTTGTTTCTCCTATGAGTTTGCTTTTGTAAAACAACTTACATAATATCAAATGAAACATCAAGCGTAAATTGAATAATAAGCTGACTCATTAAACTGAGGGAGATTATTCACCTCTTTTGTACTCACATGTTACAGCCTATACGAATAGTTTCAAATTATTCAAAGTATTTGAAACGGTCCGTTAGGACAACACCTCAAACGTTTTACAAGAAAAGACACAGAACTAGTACCACTTCGTTATTATATTTCAATAAATTGAAAGATGATGTTTTTGGACATCATTTAGTAATGACATTTTGTAAATTTTATATTTCTTATTTCTACATACGTAACATTGATTTCTTTATGACCTTCTCTTTTATTTCAGTAAAATAAGAAAATCTCCAATCGTTTTTTTAGTAGGATCCAAGTGTTTAAAATGTTTTAAACATCTAAATGCTCAACACAGCGGTATTTGAATGAATATCTACAAGAATACAAGCTATTTTGTTGAGATTATTCACTAAATACCGGAAAGTGTGGTCAGATAAGTGATTAAATTATATCAAGTATGAACACAAAATTAATAAAGCTGAAATTGTGAAATTGTTTAGTGATATATAGAAGTAAACCTACGGTAAGAAACACTAAATAAGCAATATTAGTGTAACTAATAGTGTAAGCAATTATTATTTACACTAAATAAACATAAATATTAAAAATGTTATGATTTTCTACAACAATAATTCTTCAAAAATAAAAATAAATAGTTCTTCAAACAGTGGAATGTAAATAGAACGATATTTGACGAGATATTTGCCTGTTTGTGTGTTTTATCATTGATGAGCACACAACTTATTTGATATTTGTAAATATGTCAAACATTGTTGCTTCTCTATTTGATTTCTATTAATCAACTTCTAAATGGCAAGAAGAAATAAGAAATAAAAGACTAAAACTTTCAACCGTAACAAGTGTTCTTCGTAAAAGTCAAATTCCAACTGCAACCAATGTAGATACTTCTGGTGAGGGGTTGAGAGGAGTGCGAGGGAAAAGTGGTATTTTAAAAGGGTGTAAAGAAAAAATAGTGCAGAGAAAGACATTAGGTTAAGCAAAGAAGTGCGAGAAGACAAAAGTAACAAACTATACGTTAGATATCAACCATGTTAGTTGAAATCGCAAGATTTATTGTGAAATCTTGTTATTGATTTCTATTAGAAAAAAAAAACTTAATGAAGCATTTTTATTTTTCAATTATTGATTACCTTATATTAATGAATACGAGTATATGACTGGAGTTTATAAATTGTAAGTTTAATGTTTCAACAACTTGGTTTGAATATTAAATAAATCTTAAGGACTATGTACGGGACGGGTGTAATTGTAAGTTTAATGTTTCAACAACTTGGTTTGAATATTAAATAAATCTTAAGGACTATGTACGGGACGGGTGAAATTGTAACTTTAATGTTTCAACAATTTGGTTTGAATATTAAATAAATCTTAAGGACTATGTACGGGACGGGTGTTGTTGACGACTCTAGGTTTGATAAGATTTGGTTGGAGCCTCCTTTTTATATTATAATTGACTCGCGAGAAATCTTCCAACGAAGAGGCTCTTTCTCTCTCTCTTTACCCATCTCATAACGACCTTAATATTACCTTCGTTAAACTGCCAGAGGTCGTTATTGCTTTCAATCTTGTTACTCAATACTCTATCTATATTCTACTTCATTTTATAATTTATTATCTCCTTCAGCATTTGTTGAAGTTATTTAAAAAAAAAAATGATCGAATCATTCTTAAGATCTTCAAAGAATTTCATATTGATTTTATAGAGATGGTGTTATATTATTTACTTATAAATAATATAAAGAATATCGGATAAAACAGGCAACAGAAACTGCATTCTTCTTTGTTCCTTAACCGTGAAGATGGAAGTTTTTGAAGCTTACTACTACCAGAATTTGTAAATCTCTCATAATATACTAGCAGTATGTATAAGATGTACATGTTAATTTGTAGTAGAAATAGGTAAAACCGTCATACCTTGCAGGATGATGTTGGAGTCGTTTCAGCGCTCTCAGACGTTGTCCATTGTCGGAAGTCGTCGCTTCATTTTCTTTAAGAGTTTAAATAATATATCGCTCTGATAATTTATTTGTTCATTTCTTAGATTACCTGATTCTTTATGTTTAAATATCTCTAATTCTTCAGTTACGTTCAGTCTTTGTCCTTTCTGTCCTGTCTTTATTAAGACCATTGAATTTTCGAATCAGATAATCAGAAAGGTAGGATTCTTTAGATCAGTTCTTGTTGAAGATGGGTGACACCTGAAACCGGTCCGAGAGCTCCTTCAGCAGTGTACGAGGTAAAGCGGTATATTATATGTTTAATATTAATAATACTTATAATTAACTTGAAGACTGTAGATATTGATATCCTTTTTGGAAAAAACAAAAAAAATCCAAATCATTCATTGTTAATTATTAACATTAATATATTTTATGTACCTGATGGAAAAATAGTGTACTGTTTATTCAAAATCAAGTTGAATATAGTAAATATAATTCTTTATAGATAATTAATTAACAATTTATACAACAGTTAATATAGCAAACAAAGTTAATGCCAAATATATTTCGGAGAACAAAGTTTAGAAAGGCGAGTGCTTGGATTCTCTTAGTTCAATAATTATATTAGCATTCTATTTCTTAGTTTTATTGTTTTTTTTTTATTTTGTTGTTTTGCTTTTGTCATGGTCCTATCTCAAGAAGTATGTAACTATGACAATCAAAGGATCTCATGCCTTTAAATATAAATCTCCAAAACAATGTTTGGTAGATTATATGTTTGTGTTTGTTTAAACTAACACATGCTTTGACAAATACGCTTTAAAGGCGCATACGTAAAGTTTTAACGGAATTAAAATACTGAAATGATTAAAAAATTGGAATAATTTATTGATAAACATTTATATTACAATACCATAACCATTTTGGATGTATAGACTCGTTATTTTTGGGATCAGCCGAGTACTTCATTATCGTGAAAACACGATAACTCGTGAAAACTGGCTAAGGCCGCTTCTATGTGTCACATAATACCATTAATCCCACCTTAGTAATCTTGTATTCTGCGAAGTCATCCCGTCTAGATACAAGATGCATTAATCCTTCCCTACTCTTAGTCAGCAGTTATTAACCACCGAATCCTACTCGACGACTAAAGATAACCATCTTAACGTGTTTTGTATTAAGTCGAGTATCCAGCTATTGTCCGGCCATAGACCGAATAATTGCACAACAGATCCATGCCTTTTAGCGTGAAAGCTCTTTCGCCGCATCTCAGCGGCAACAGCTCTAAAGACGTCTTAACCCACAGATCTTCTGATAAACTATAGAACTAATTCATATTGACTAATTCAAAAATTAGAAAAATTGCTCCTTAATATTTAATAACCTCTATGGAGTCAAATTTATACTCTTTCACTTACTACTATTACTGTAATATTATTACCCCTGTGATATTAGTTATAATAATAAAACAAAGAAGAATAAACAAAACAAACTTTGTTGCCTATACTCATATACTAGATCAAATTTTATATTCAATACTTTTATCAAGAATTATACTAATTTGTACACAGGTGGTTCGTCTTTATATATATATAATGGTTATGTTCTTGTTACTTATTGTTATAGTGTTTTTCTTAACCTAAAACCATAACAATTATACAGTTTTATTCATGTGTTTTTGCTTCAAATTGAGATATAGTACTAAAGTGCGAAAAACATTTCTTACTAATCGTGGTTTACTTTATTTTATAGAGTTTGTTATTTTTCTTTGTCCAAAGACCATACATCAGGGGTATCAAACAAGCAGCCCTTGAAGAGTGAAATTTTTACTGACTAAATTCACTATAATGTCACTGGTTGCGTTTACATGTTTAGCCAGAATAACAACTAAAACACCCCTTTCATTTAAGGTCAATAACCTGGAACATTTTAACAATAATAATAATAATAGTGATAGTTCAATTGGTTCATTAATAATATTATAACGACATTTTAATTATAAAAACTAAGACGTCATATTGATAACAGGCCAGTTTTTGTTGATTACCGTAACTCGCGGTTCTCCATCATAAGAAGAACGAAAGTGGTGTGAGGCAAGGGCAATGATAATTCATAGGTGAACGAATGGGGACAAGAAGGTGAATCCTATTCAGGAGGACTGAGGCACCGGCACGAAGTAATGTGCAAATGGTTTCCGTGTCGGGTACTGCCAGGAAATATGATGTGTTTTTTTTTGTGGGTCGGGACCCCCAACCCCACATACCCTAAGCAAGACGTCTTGCTAAGGGATCTGATGAACAGATTTTTCCACATCCTATGACGAAAAAAAAAATTACCGTAAATTTGATGTTTGCGTAATAATGTAAAGCCCAATGTAGATATTAAACATAGATAAATTAAAAACACTCACTTGCAAGATGTAATATTCGATTTGATTCATCTTCAGGAGAGATAAGAGAGGAAAACCAAGCGCACTGCTACATACGCACCCAGATCAGTTTGATTCTTGTCTACCTTATTCTCTGTGACCTGGCGCATATGCAGCAACATTGTTGGGTCTCAAACCGCCTCTGTACCCCTGCGCTTGGTTTCCCGTTCTTATCTCTCCTGAAGCCAATTAAAACCGACAATCAGAGACTGTAAGTGCATTTTTTTTTTATTTACCTATGTTTCTTTATTTAAATTCAACTTTATTTGTCCCTTTTGGATCGGAAAAGTAATAATATAAAGCAATGTGTTTTACAAAGATAAATCTTTGTTATACTATAGTGTCTTCTTTGACAAGCAATTTATTCTCAGTTTCTTACAGTTATTGAATCACCAACATTCAATAAAGCACACATTCCAAGAGTTTGCTAATATCTCAAAACAAGAGCTTTCTCAACTAGTTTTCTATTTTGAAGTTATAAGCAAGGACATCATAAAATTCCATTTAATAAAATAGAATCTTTATTGTTTCAAATAATATATATACTGACAGTAAATTATCGACTTGTCCACTCCAGATTTCTGTGTATAATAGGCTGTATGAAAGATTATAAAAAAAATATATTAAAAAGCCGTTATTAAAATTGTTACTTCAAAAAACCCGTTGGTCTGATAAAAAATATATTTTTTTTTGTTTTAATTAATAAATTTTTATCCTTCCACTTGGAATTGGTGGCTGCAAACAAATTTGTACTGACATTCACATTCCCTGTAATATCCAGGATGGTCGAAAATGGACATTATTCTACAAAACTGCCACCAAATTCCAATAAATCGTTTAATAGTAACTTTTTTTTTATCCGATGCAATTTTTTTAAATTTTTATATTTCAGTAAACATTATTATCTTAATTTATTCTTAATTATTTGTAATATTCCAGTTAATTGAAAAATATCTACATATAATATATTTTATAATATTATTATTATACAATAATAATATTATTGTATAATTATATATAATAATGTACATAAAGAAACATAGAGAAATTAAAAACACACACTTAACAGTCTCTAATTTTCGGTTGAACCGTCTTCAGGAGAGATAAGAGATAGAAACCAAGCGCACTGGTACAGAGACTTTTTGGGGCCAAAACAAGTCGAAATAGATATATTATTGCGTTATATCATACGGGCGGGCCACCCGTATGTTGCCCACCCCTGTGGTAGCGGATGATAACTTGGCCAAGCTTCCTCATATGCCACTAGCCACAACAACAATCAACACAATCTTAAAAGATAAACAAAACTGTTGCAAAACTCTCTCTTGTATCTTCTTTTAGAAATTGTGTAATAACTGTTTAGCCATTCAAACTCTTTACAATACATCAATGAAAATAAAGTTTACAATTTCTATTAAAATAAACAAAAAAAAAATTATATCTATTCCATAAATATAAGCATTTCTTTCTTATAAGATACTAAATAATAAAACTACTCATGTTGACATCCTTCTTTTTTTATAAAAAAAAAACTAGTTTATTCTCCATAGGTGTCAATTTCTCTTACTTCATTATTATTATTTTTTTTTTTAATAAAATTTTAAGAATATATATTGAAATTTGAAAACTAAGCCATTTCAAAGCCAAAACTAACTATACAGTAGAACCTGGTAGTACGAGTGACCCCATGTACGAGCAGCCATTCGTAAGAATTTTTGTCTTGTACAACGAGTAAAAATTCATTCTGCGAGGAACCGTCCTCCTCACGACTAGATGGTCTCCGTTTTAAGTTTAATACATTAATAAAACATGATAATTTCTTGTATGCATTTATATTACTTATATTACATGTATTGTTTATTTTTTCGAATTGTACCTTTTCTGTTTAAAAAATAACCTTTAAAAACGGCATTTTGAGAATAAAACTGATTAGTTATTTCCAAAATGATTTCAATTAGACCAGCCGAGTTCAGTCTGGAAACGAATTAAACTCGTACTCCGAGGTTTTACTGTTTTGATCCTTTTTGTTTAACTTGCTCAAATATTTGATATTTTTTTTTTACAGGATTTTGATGGAAGTGGAGACATTGAATCAAGCGAGGAGTTTCCTTTTTTCCATGGCAACAACGATAAAAGTGTGTTTGGTTTTGTTTTTTATTATAACAGACTAAATCTGCAGTCTAAGCTTCGCTTTACTAACCAGTACTAACCTTAGTATTGCTATTCTATATACTATATATTCTCATTATGCAATAAGGATAAAACTCAATAACATTTGTATTATCTGGAACAGAACAAATTGAGTATCGACATTGAATTTCCTTATTCATCTATTTAATATAGATGAACCCTGAATCAGTTCGGTTTTTGACTCTGACGAAGACTGCTTGTTACGGTTGAAAGATCTTAGTCATTGTTTTCCCATTTCTTGTTGTGGTTTGATCATTGATTGTTATTTCACGTGTTTATGTGAAATCTTTTCATCAATATACAGTATAACAAAGTCTTCAAAATCTATACTTCTTTGTTATGGTTCAATAATTTGACAATTGACTGGTCGTTTTTGGTTCGTTGTCAGACAAGGGTTTTACAGTGATTTGTCCTCCTGTAAATGAAAGTTTATCTCTGAACTTATAGTAATATGTTTGAACTCCAAAAAATATTCTTTAATACGAACAATCAATATTCAATACAAAACAAGAAAAGGGAAGAAAAGACTAAGATCTTTCAACTCTAAGAAGTGGACTTCGTCAGAGTCAAAAACCCAACTGAAACGCTAGATGCAGAAACATCTGGTGAGGAGATGAGAAGAGTGGGAGAGAAGAGTGGTACTTTAAAAGGGTGAAAGTGCAGAAAAGGACAAATGTCCAGATGGGGATGTTTGGGGAAACAAAGGAGTACAGAAAGAAAGAGTAAAAAACTATCCACTAGCTCTCAACCCTCTTAGCTGAGCCTATTGCCTCTTTAGGACTAAGTCAAATTTAAACAAACCGTTACTAATGTTTACTTTAACCTATTAAATTTATTCAGAAAGTATATATATATATATATATATATATATATATATATATATATATATATATGAAAACAAACCACAAGGAAAAAAAAGAAAACAGATGGAAAAAATGCTCTTTTTCAAGAGCATTTTTTCCATCTGTTTTCTTTTTTTTCCTTGTGGTTTGTTTTCATTGATTGCATCACGTGTTTATTGTGATTTATCTGCATATATATATATATATATAACAGATTCAATAATATATCGACCGTTTGATAGAATAGGTGTGTTCTCTAATCGGGGTTCGGTCAATTTTCCAGGATAAAAATCAAACTCTCGTTGCCAACGTTTCGGTTTTATTTAAAACCTTTTTCATAGGCAGAAGTAAGAATTTTTTAACTAAGAAAATGAAATTTACATTGTTGTTCCTTTAAATAATGTAAATTTCATTTTCTTAGTTAAAAAATTCTTACTTCTGCCTATGAAAAAGGTTTTAAATAAAACCGAAACGTTGGCAACGAGAGTTTGATTTTTTATCCTGGAAAATTGACCGAACCCCGATTAGAGAACACACCTATATATATATATATGAATAATAATCAAAATAACACTTGATATAATAGAATGAATTCACTTACTCTCTGACGATGTGTTAACGAAAGGCCTTAGAGCATTGTTTCAAAAAATTGTTTTTCTTTGTGGTAAATTAATCCATATATATATATATATATATATATATATATATATATATGTAAAAAGATTTCACATAAACACGTGAAACAACAATCAATGATTAAACCACAATAAGAATGGGAAAACAAGACTAAGATCTTTCAACCGTAACAAGCGGTCTTTTGACTCTGACGAAGACCGCTTGTTACGGTTGAAAGATCTTTGTCTTGTTTTCCCATTCTTATTGTGGTTTAATCATTGATATATATATATGTAAAACAACTAATGCTGAAACGGTCCAAACCGGATAAATTAGTATCTATTCAATTGGTAGCACGTATAAGAGAACGGAACACTTACTAGAATCATATTGGGAACCGCAGTTCGTCTTCAGGAAGAGACTAAAAGAGAAAAAGGAAGGTTTGACGTTCTAGATAGACGGTGAAGAGTCGAATCAGGAACGTTTTGCCTCTTCTTCTTATGTACTTAGTCCCTTCCTGATAACGAACTGTGCTTCAAAATATTGATTCTAGTAAATGTTTATATATACATACATATACTGGTTTGATTAAATAATACGCCATATTTACGATATGGTTTAATCATACCTGTATAAATGAAGGACTGTTCCACAAATATAACAATATATCTATATATATGCTATTCAAAATGACAAAAAACGTAGCTGAAACCTGTTTCTTAATCAGCTTCTCACTTTCTCTAAAGAAAAAAAACCCTCTCATTCGCACATAGTACATACATTAACACACAGGTACGCACAGAATAATTTGTCAATCCTATTTTATTTGACCCAGAAAAGTTCAAAACACGTATTCAATTGAAAAGTTCGTTTCAAAATATCGTTCTTAGAACAAACTTCCATCACAAACTTTATGTTACAAACAGTGGAGACAAATAAATATATGACTATCATCTATTTGATAAAGAATATTTTTAGTTTTCGATTTGAACCAAAAACTCTTTTATATAAATTTTCAATTATAGTATAAAATAATAATTTATAAAAAAAATATGTATAGCGTATAATAATTTCTTTTAAAAAAAGTCTATTTCTATGGAGAATTTTCAGTCAAGTAGTGAAGGAAATAGATTTTTTATTAACTCAAGGCTACCAGACTTGACCAGTGTCCATTGGAGCATGAAATGGAACTCGATCTCTCATTGGGGATCCCTTGGCCATTCAATTATCCTGTCTGGCTGGCTGTCAGACTAAACTGGGATGTGTCAATGGCTCTGACGCCTTCAGGCAAACGAGCCTATTCATGGCCTCCAATTATAAATTATATATATATATATATATATTATATATATATATATATATATATATATATATATATACAATAAAATAAAAAACGAAGGAAACACACAGAAAGACACAGACATAACTCACATCGATATTTCGACAATCGTCGTCATCAGGAGGTGCGAAGAGCGAAGAGTCCCGCAGGAAGACAGGGCGGTACTGAACCGCCTTTCAGGGAGTTCAGTACCGCCTGTCTTCCTGCGGGACTCTTCGCTCTTCGCACCTCCTGATGACGACGATTGTCGAAATATCGATGTGAGTTATGTCTGTGTCTTTCTGTGTGTTTCCTTCGTTTTTTATTTTATTGTAAAAAAGTCCGCTGGACCGTTTCTTTTAATTGTTATATATATATATATATATATATATATATATATATATATATATATATATATATATATCATTAAATTGCTTGCCTATCTTTATCCTCTCGTATTTCCTCGATACTTTTTTCATAATTTAATGAAATATGTTTAATATGTTTAAAAGAAGTCCTGCTCCCTAAGTACACCAATATTATATATATATATATATATATATATATATATATATATATATGATCAAACCACAATAACAAATGGTAAAACAAGACTAAGATCTTTCAACCGTAACAAGCGGTATTCGTCAGAGTCAAAAACCTAACAGTTGGATCATATATATGTAGTTTGATCATATATATATATATATATATATATATATATATTATGATGTCCTTTTCTTGACCAACTGTTCATATATTTTTTTGAGATTTTGTTGAATCTGTTTTCAACAGTTTTGTTGAATAAGTGTGCTAAATGTAACAATGTTTTTAGCCCTGAAGATGATATAAATATATATCGAAACGTTGACAACTAAGTTTTTCGAATATTAGACCAAAAACCCTCAATAAATCTCATATATATTATTTATATATATAATCAAAAATACACATTGTCCATATATAATTTTAATCTTAATAATATTGTATGTAAAAATATTAAATTACAATAATAGCTTCTCAAATCAGACTAATGTAATGGCAATAGCCAATTAATTCGAGTAGATGAATAAATCGAAAAAAAAACCAATTAAATTCTGACATTCATTGAAATCTACCATTAGATATTTCAATTCGAGAAATGCATCATTGTTGATGAAAGAAAATTAACTTTTCAAAGTGATTACTATTTCTGCTTCTTATGTCGAAGATTTCGGAATTCAATATTAATATATATAATATATATATATATATATATATATATATATATATATATATAATCTCCGAAAATTGTTCTTGACCTCTTCTATTTTATTCTATGTTTTGTGTTTGAGGGCTAGGTCCAATAAAAGAAAATAAACTCCTTCCTAGGCCGACGTTTCGATGTATTTGTACATCATCTTCGGGGCTAAAGTTAGAGTAAAAACTATAATACATTTACCAAAACAATCTACAACTCACATAGAGAACTCACACAAATTTTTGAGACCAACAGATACATACAAAAGGTTATTTTATAATCAGAGTTGTTGAGTACACATCTATTTCAATGTATCAGACAAAAGGAAATTAGTTTTACCTTGGAAAGTGTGCTAATGGTTATTTAAGTTTATTTTCTTTTATTTGACCTAGCCCTCAATAACAAAACATATACGATATAAAATATACGATACAAAACTCGTATATATATATATATATATATATATATATATATATCATCCTGAATTGTTTTCTTGACCCAATATTTATAAGATGTAATTTTTTTTTGAGGTTTGAGGTCCAATGATTTAAACTAGTCCTTTTGCCGACGTTTCGACATATATTTATGTCATCTTCAGGGCTACAACATGATTGTTTTACAATTAGTACTACTATTACTACTATTTGGTAATTTGTTACATTTTAATCTGCACAGAAACAAAGAGGAAATTTATTGATAAATCAGTTATTACGACTATGGATTATTTTGTTATACATTAACATAAGGATTTTGTTATAGTTATTCTATTGCTTTAAAATTATTGCATAAGTAAAGAGATCACTATTTGATTACCTTGGAAATCTGTTTATGTTGCAGCATTCTTATTTAACAGTGTTTCATGATGGTTACTATTTGTTTTCTGGGAGGTTTCTTTACGGTTATGTTCTGTTTTGATTGTTTGAGTGCACAGTGTTTTTTTTTATTTTTTTTATATTATAAATATTTTTTTAATATTTCCAATGTAATAAAATAGTGATCTCTTTACTTATGCAATAATTCTAAAGCAATAGAATAACTATAACAAAATCCTTATGTTAATGTATAACAAAATAATCCATAGTCGTAATAACTGATTTATCAATAAATTTCCTCTTTGTTTCTGTGCAGATTAAAATGTAACAAATTACCAAATAGTAGTAATAGTAGTGCTAATTGTAAAACAATCATGTTGTAGCCCTGAAGATGACATAAATATATGTTGAAACGTCGGCAAAAGGACTAGTTTAAATCATTGGACCTCAAACCTCAAAAAAAATAATCATTACATCTATATATATATATATATATATATATATAATATATATATATATATATATGAATTGATAAACGTCTCGACTGTAAAGTAGAATCAACATAAAATGATTATAAGGACTCGGTCAGTACTTAGTTTCAAGTGAAATTCTCATTGCCAATGATTTGGTGTTTATTTAAAACCATTCTCATAGGCAGGAGTATAAAATTTTGAAACAGGAAAACTAAGTATTACATTAGAGTTTTTTTTTGCAAAGAAAACACTTTACTGATTTCAAAAACAACTGTCTATTTTGAAAATAGTCAGTCAACATGTTTGGTAAACAGCTCATAAGTATTGAAAAAAGAGACGAGCATATTTATTCAATGCGATTCCTATGCCTGAAGCTACCCGGCTTTTCTTTTCTTTCTTTTATTGCTTTCAATGCAGTTTTATAGAATTTTTCGTAATCTAGAATATAGGGGCCAGGCTAGCTCAGTGGTTACGTGCTCACCTGTGAACTGATAGGACCGGGGTTCGATCCTCACCTGGCCCTCGATTTATTCACGCAGGAGGTGAATAAATCTGAGCGCGTCGTCCCTAGGAGAAGGACGGCCCGCCCCGAGCCTATGCGATGTCAGGTACTCGTTAAAGGACTCTCACTGTAGAATCAACCTTCATTGTGTGGTATCACAAAGGGCCAATGCTCGGCCTAAGTGTGTTCCCTTGTGGAACTGCCACTGCAACCTATCCTAACCTAATCTAGAATATAAATTTCGTTTGAATGTCTACTTCAAAATTTTCTACGTCAAATCAAAATTATAGTAGAAATCCAATTTTTAACAGTAAAACCCATTATGAGTTTTTTTTTTCTTTATGGACCCCCTATTTGTTATATTCTATTAGCTAGCAAGCCAGTTAACTATTTTCCCATTCATGATTCTATAATATTATTGAATATAATAAGAAAGTTTTAAACAATTCTAAAACGAAGTTTATGTCATATAAAGTTATTTTTTGGGAATATTTTTTTTTGCAATTAAATATGAAAAGAGTATATTAAGTGGACCATTTGCGGTGGTTTATTGATTTACTGAGTCATTTTACTTTTGATAAGGTGAAATGAGTAGGGAATGTGTAACTGGGGATGTTTAGTTGAGACCTCCCTCTCTCTCTCTCCCCTAAGGCAGATAAACTTTAATTATATCAGTATCATCATTCCGAGAACCAGTTTGAAATACGACCTCCTTTGAAATGAGTTTTTTTTCTTTTTTGTTTTTTTTTAAAAAAAGTGACTTGCATTAATTAAATGTCATAGAGAATTATTTAGCAAAAAAAAAAATATTTCACGAATATAAAACCTTTTTTTCAAAAAAGTAATAAGAAATTCGTTTCAAATTTCAATACAATGAACTTAACAAAAAAAAAAACCTAAGGATGCCAGGATTAGAATAAATTTATTCACTGGTCCATAATCATATGAAATGTAAAGTAGAGTTGGAAAGAACACTTCTTCGATTTATTTTATTTTTGTCGTCAAGTTAACGCACTATGAAGCTTTGGTTCAAGTGGTTATTTCTTTTCTATAAGTAAAGTATTGTGATCGTTAAAAAATTCGATATCGAGATTTTGACGGATTTATATGTTTTGAGGTCCCAAAAGTCATTTTATGTAGATTTTTCGATGATATCTGTGTGTGTGTGTGTGCACTTTTTTTGCCAAAAACCGTTTTTTAAAAAACATTTTTTTCTCCTAAACTGCTAACTCTAAAGTTTTGAAATTTTGGCATTATCTTTGAGCTTGCAAACGGAACAAACGAAAAATATATTCACAATTTTAAAACAAGGAAAAATATTTTTTTTTCAATAAAATATAAAAATTTTAACTTATAAATCGATCTCACACCTTGAGAAAGTTATACAAGCCAAACCATTTGACAGATAAAAATGAAGCTATGACTAAAAATAGAACATGATGTGGATACCTAGTTGAGATATTTTTTTTCAAAATTGCGTTTACCAATGGAGCGTTAGAGTTCGATATTTATTTTTAGAAAATATTTTTTTGACGCTAAACGGCTCATTCGAAAATCATGAAAATTTGACCAAGAATGGAACAAAAATTAGAAATTCATAAAAAAAATTCATGAAATTTCAATCATTGCAAAGATCAATGAAGCTATAAAAACTTTGTTTATCCTAGACTAAGGGATCACCTGCTATACTTGTCGATTTTTTTATATTCTTTTTACAATGTTTACATTGACTTTTCTTGAAATTTTACATTAAAATTTTTTGATCTAATCCACTGAGTTAAAATTGATATTTATAAAGGGAAAATTTAAATATTTTATTGACTTATACGAGGAGATATAAGAGGAATAATATTTTTTCATGTAAAAAAATCAGCATCAATAAACATAAAGAAATTAGCTTTGTCTTCCATGGCATGATGGATTTGTCTCATCAAATGCTTTAATAAATCTATATATTGCACTCTTTAGCAAAACTTAATATCAGGTATAATTGCTTTATCTTTGTGAATTGTAGTAAGAGTATCTTTCCATGATTTTGAAATGTGACGAATGGACTCTTTCCCAACTCAGTTGGGTTTTTGAGTCTGACGAAGACCGCTTGTTACGGTTGAAAGATCTTAGTCTTGTTTTCCCATTTTCTTATTGTGGTTTGATCATTGATTGTTATTTCACGTGTTTACGTGAAATCTTTACGTATACACCTGAAATCTTTATATATAGTAGTCGTAGAAAAATTCCGTTTTGTCTGTAGGGCGGTAGGAGTGGTTTTTGCCAAATCCGGCAACACCGCTCAAAAATGGGAATTAAAAAAGATGGAATCAGTCGGTCAATACCTAAGTCAAAGGTAGTTGAAATGGCCTAGATGTCACGTCCGCCACCTCGATCCGTTTCCTCTCGAGTTGTTTTGCGCGGAGTGATTCATTTCTTTATGCACAGGGTTTCATCAGTCAATTCAGAACAGCTCATTCTGTTATGGAGAGGTGTAATCCAGTGAGGAGTGGGTAAAATTGATATTATAAGGCGGGAAACATTTCAGCATCTCTATTGACCTTATACGAGGGAACTTTCCGAAGAGGATCATAGTTTTTTCATGTAGACGATCTCATGGAATGAGGGATCGTGAGATGTTGGGAAACTCAGGTGAAGTTCATCCTGGCTTTGAACGACGATCTTCGCGAATGGCATTGCGATTTCTGCGACAATTTCGTCTCGTCAAACTGAGGGTCTGCCTCTCCACTTCACCTCAAGTGAATGTCTTGCACTCCTTTAGAATTCACGTACCCATCTCCTCACATGATTCAGGTCATTACACCTTGCTCATAAATAGAAATGAGCTGTTCGTGAATTGTAGTAAGAGTATCTTTCCATGATTTTGAAACCCTGTGCATAAGAAATTGATCTTTCCGCGCAAAAAACTCGAGTTGGAACGTTTTTGAGGTGGCTGGGACGTGACATGGAGGGCTCGCATTGTCAACTACTGCCCTGACGTTGGTAATTGACGATCTTAGGTCCCCCACCTCTCATTCTATTCCCCATTTCCTCTATTCGGCGGTGTTGTCATGATTTGTTAATAACACGTCTTACCGCTGACAGACCTAACGGTATACACTGAATCTTTCTGGACGACCCTAGTACATATATACAAAGATTCCACATAAACACGTGAAATAACAATCAATGATCAAACCACAATAAGAAATGGGAAAGATCTTAGTCTTGTTTTCCCATTTCTTATCGTGGTTTGATCATATAATATATATAATTTATATATATATATAATATATATATATATATATATATATATCAATGATCAAACCACAATAAGAAATGGGAAAACAAGACTAAGATCTTTCAACCGTAACAAGCGGTCTTCGTCAGAGTCAAAAACCCATCTGACGTGTTTATGTGAAATCTTATATATATATATATATATATATATATATATGCAACAAATTCAATAATGTATCGACCGTTTCATAGAATAAGTGAATTATGCAATTGGGGTTCGGTTAATATTCTAATTTCAAAGTCAAACTCTTATTGCTGACCTTTTGGTTTATTTTAAAACCTTTTCCGAAGTCCTAGAAAGACAGGAAAATTTAGAAATCATATATAAAAATAAACAAATTAATACTCCGAAAATGTTTTATGATAGGTTGTGGAATATTAGAAGTAAAATCATTTCAGAAATATATCAAATAACTATTTCATATAGATTTTTTTTAATTAGAAAATGAACTTTATATAAATGGAATAATAATCTTGACTAGTCAAAACCATTGACTACACTGATCAGATAATATTACAAGTAACTTCAACACTGTTCACTCAAACTATATAACAGGATCTTGGTAAATCTAATTTCACTAAAAATCAGCATATTTCTCTAGGATAAATATTTAAATTATTGATAAATTTTTATAATTAATTGATTTTTAAAGAATTTTTTTTAAAATATAACTTACAGAAATTATACACCAGTTACAAATAAACACATAAACAAAAATAGATAAATTCATTACTTGTGCAGTCTCTAATAATCTGGTATTAACTCATATTAGGAGATTTCAAAAATTATGTCTCCACAGGAAAAAAGTTTAATATGAAAACTAAAAACAAGTTTCGAACGTTTAGTATTAGGAAGGACTTCATAAGCCACTCCAGTAGTCGACACTCAAAAGTGCAGGTGTAAACCTGAAGAAGAACACTAAGAGTTCGAAACGCGTCCTTATTTCATATTAAACTTTTTTTTTTCTAGAGATGTAATTTTTGAAATCTTGAAAAAAAAAATAGATTATTACATAGTGTAGAGTGATACAAGTTAAACCAATTGAGATTACCCGCAGAAGTAAGACTATTAAAAGCCATCAACTTTTAGATTTTTGGAGAAGTAGCGAAGTTAAATTTACGAAATCTTTCGGTGAACTGATGTTAATATGACCACACTTGTCAGGGGTAGCTAATGATATCAAGTTAGTTCAAGGAACAAATCTTATAGGAAAGTTATTTCCATCCTCTTTCATATTAAATTATGCATTTTTTTTGTTTCATAATTTCTTACTCCTACCTATGAGAAACCTTTTAAACTAAAACTCTGGCTTCAAGACATTAACTTTAACCTGACAAACTCAACGAATCCTGATTTAATGTTATGCATACAAAGTTTTCTATAAATTTACTACTGAATCAATTGCTAACCACAGTGATTTTATGTTAAATTATGACTTTGGTATACGGATACCATTAAAAGCATACGGTATCAAAATTTTGTTCTTTCAATGTTGCAATTGAAGTGAAAATTAATAAGTAAAATAAACATGAATATGGAACCAATCACTTGGACAATAGTATGGTTCTTTTTGTTACCTCAGATATAAAATGTATCGTACGTACTGTATCTGAGAAAGAGAGTAAATTTTGTTGTTTTTTTGTTTTCGAACGCCCAGACTTGTAAGGCTTTCACCTATTAGTACTGTTTTAGGGGCGCAAATTGTGGCTCATTTATTATTTGGTATCCATTTTAGTAATGGGCAAGTCACATTACCTGTTGATTCTATATTGGCAGTCTTAAATTGTGCCTAACTCAATTCTATTTAGAGTAGGGGTCTTTAACGAGTACTTGACACTGTACAGGCTTGGTACCGACGGTTTAACGTCCTCTTCGAGGGATGAGCTGCTCAGATTAATTCACCAGGTTGGTATCCAACCCCGGACCTATCAGTTGAGAGACGAGTACGTTAACCACTGAGCTAATCTAGCCCCTGAGGAATTAAATGTGTCAGCTAAAAACCATTTCCGGTGATGTTACTGATCCCTTCTTTAATAAACTTCAGGCATTGCCAGTGTAGAGTAATCCTGGTAATATGACTATATATTGATAAAATAGTGAAAATTAATACTATTTTTCCGCTCCATGAACATCGAAGGTGATACAGTAAATTGGGTCAGTAGAAACCAACAGTACGTTACATCGTAAATAAATAAATACGTAAATATTTTTTGTTTCAAAACATTAATATACCTTATTTCAAAGACCATTAAACAATATAACTTTGTATTTATTTCCCTAATTGGAACATATTGTTAGCTTGTAAACTGAATTTTCCTTTGTGACTTAACAGCATGGAAGATTTATCAATTCAAATATACTACTTATCTAATTTACCTTGCTTACTTCACAAACGAACTTTTTTTTTTAAATCTTTCTGAAAAAACTAATATGGTAAATTAATTCCAGTTTTGTTATAAATGTTTTTGCAGATATTTTCAATTTAAAAATCTCTTTTCAAGTTATCAACGAAAGACTTTTTTGCAAGGAACATCTGTTGATGACTAGGAACTCTTGGACCCTCATGTGTTAAACAGAATAAAGTAATTCACTTCTGAAATGAAAAGCGGCCTTCTTCAAAGAACCCTTAGAAATGTCACCTAAGAGGAATATTACCTCGCATTTAATTAAGTTTTTCACTTTAGTCAATTCAGTACTTTAAAAATGACTTTTTTATTTTACTTATTGATTAAAAGTCATAGAAAAAAGACTGTATAACTCATTAGGTTCCATCTTTGAAGTTTTTTGTTGATTTCTCCATATGTTTGGTTGATTTGTGAGTGCCTGTGCTTTTAAAAGTTCATAACCAAACCACTGGCTATCATATTTCTTGAATCACTTCGTATTCAACCTAAAAATAGATCCTAGTTTATTTATAAACAATATTACATCAAGAGAATGTCCCTTTTTTTGTTTAAAATCAAATTATAGACCACAGTTTTTCTCCTAAACTACTAATTCAAGATTGCTCAACTTTTGAGATTATATGAATTATAAAAAGCATACACGATAAAGACATCACGTTTTATAAATAACCAAAAAAAAGTCAGTTTTTGAAGTAAAGTTTACAAATATTAAACGATTACAAGGAATGAACATGTAGAAAGAACAGACTCACTTCAATATTTCAATCCCGTCGCCATCAGGAGAAGATGAAGACGAGTAAGATTTCTAATCACCTGGCCAAAAAGCAACAGCAAGAATTATTTGCCAGCCGAACAGAACACCTCTTCTTCTTATTCTTCTCCTGAAGATGACGAGGTCGAAATATTGAAGTGAGTTTTGTGTTGTTTCTACGTATGTTTTCTAGTAATCGTTTGATATGCTGTCCTAACGGCGGAATGTTTCTTGTTTTCTTTCTAAAAATATTGACGGATGATTAGTCCTAAATGATTTTGGATACAATCAAGTCACAAAGTTTGAAGGGTCTTAATGAAATTTTACTCAAAAAATAGTCTCTATAATGATGATGAATTATCTTCATCTTCTTGTGAAGATTACATATGTAGAAAGTGATACTCGGGAGGATTTTATTATTGCAGAAAACTTTTCTGTTCATCATACTGGTAACTATAGAGGAATGAAATTGTATGAACAAATTGTAATTAAGATTGTTGTTTTATAGAAATACAATGAACGAAAGAATGAGTCATGAGAAAAGGTTGGAGCTATAAACATCTTCTTCTCAGGATTGAAGCCTTTTCACGCAATAAATCCGAAGTTCTTTAAGAATACAGTTAATTAATAAATGACGGACTAAGATAGAATGTGTGTGGAAACGACCGTATTTATTTTGGTCTGAAAGGTTTTTCTAACTGAACTTAGTTATTTAAAGGAGGTAATTAACCTTTAAAGGTGAAGAATACTGACAAGTCTAAGAAAGATAGAAATATTTAAGTGCATTCTTTGTAAATGAGAGGCAATGGTGTTTAAAGGTTAAAGATTATTAGCAATTATACCTAATACTAAGAGAAGCAAGAGTTATATTTCTAATATAAATATGAAGTTAATCAAACATTGATATGACGTCATACAACTATATTACCATAAAGCCAAAACTTTATTGATTGCCAGCAAGTATTATATTATGGTTACTTACCGTTTTTTTTTTCGTCAATCATTACTCCTGAGTAATGTGAGTTTAATAAAGAAAGATACGCAACATGTGTCACACATGGTATAACATATTGCATATTAGATATTTATGCACCTAGGTAATAATAAGGTTTATTATTTTCCGAGTGTTTTAGTTGATAACTGAAGCAACGCCGAAGGAATCAAGCTAATCACGGTCAAGCCGAAGCGGTCAGAAATTTTGATTCCTCATGTGAACCCGAAGGAGATAATTATGTGAGGGAATAGCAGCTCATTATTCTGGAGGCACATACAATATTTTGTTTCCTTTTATAAGCCAATTATAAAAGGCATTATAATAATTTATTAAAAATATGCCAAATAAAAGAATGTAAACAAAACAGAGTAGAATAGCTGGCTAATACAACAAGGGTTTAAAAATCAGGCTTACCACCCTAACTCCTCCCGATCTCATTACACTTCATATCTAAAAATCTATATCAACAAAATCATAAGGTTAGACAACACAGATTATATCCCTTTTTTTTTCATTATTGCCCCGTTTTTTTAAGTACGAGGATTAAATGTGTTACATTATTACATAAAAACTAGACGTGAAATGGTACTTTTTATCCCTTCTGGAGATAAAATACTTAGTAAACTAAAAAAAAAATACTTTACAAAATATACCTGTTATCTTCTTAAAACTAGTTGACAGAAAAATTTTAAACTTACATTGTATGAGATGCTGTGTAGCTAATTAACAAATGAATGCTTATGAATATTCATATTTAACAAATGGTTAAATATGAAGTGGTTTGTCCACTACCAGTTGGTACTTGTGTTTCTTTGTAGTACACTAAAAAATGAAATGAATATTTTTCATAATGTACATAATATTAAAAATATATTAGAAAATTTAATATCCAATTTTGGAAAAACATTTTAGGCAAAAATTTGAATTTAAGCAACATTTTGTCCTCTTAAACTACGAGCTCTAAAGTGTTGAACTGTTGTCGGTACTGTGAAACTAAGGAGACTAATAATAGAAAAAAATTCAACATTTTTGAATAATTGAAAAGATATATTTTGTATTAAACGTAGAGTTTTACAACATTTCTTTTGTGTTCTTAGCCAATATATCTATAACATGTTTTTTTTTTCAGATTAGTCCTTTATATGAAAAGACTCGATAAGTATATCCATATATTTACAGTTCAACACTGATATTTTTAATGAAAGCCTTTCTCATATCTACTTTCTTTCTTTGGGAAAGGAATAAAGGCCGTTTTAGCTGGATTTATTTCCAGGCCCTCCTCGTTTATTCATCTTTCAACAATTCGTGGAGTATGCTGCGTAATCGCAAAGGGCAGTACTGCCAGGACTTCGTCTTCTATTGGTTTTATCAGACCAGTAAAAGTAATTTAGTGGAGATAAAAAATGTAGATTTCGAGTTTAGACCCTATGTTCTTCCCCCCAAAAAAATTGGTTTTATGCCCTATGAAATGTATCTGTTCCCTGCCATTTCCAGTTTAATCTTTCATCTAAAGAGACACAAGTTGTCTGGATATCTCTGAGAATTCTAGTTTATTATTTCTAATGGAAATATATTAAAAACGCTAATTTTGTTCTTTTTGAATAAGGTACAAGTATTTTTTTTTTGCTGGATTCACGTGTAGACCAATCTTTTTTATCGATTAATGACAGATTTGAAGAGCATGCTGTACAGGAGTAAAGGCATCAAATATTACTCCTATTATGACGATAATAAGCATTATCATCATATCATATGATGACAATAAGCGTTCTAATCATATAGTATGCTGATAATAAGCGTTATCATCATATCATATAATGCCAATAAGCGTTATCATCATATAATATGATGCTAATAGGTGTTATCATCATATAATATGATGATAATAAGCGTTATCATCATATCATATAATGGCAATAAACGTTCTTATCATATAATTATATGATATATCATCATATCATATAATGACAATAAACGTTCTTATCATATAATATGATGATAATAAGTTTTATCATCATATCATATGATGACAATAAGCGTTCTTATAATATAATATGATGATAATAAGCGTTATCATCATATCATATAATGACAATAAACGTTCTTATCATATAATATGATGATAATAAGCGTTATCATCATATCATATGATGCTAATAAGCGTTACCATCATAACATACGATGATAATAAGCGTTCTTATCATATAATATGATGGTAATAAGCCTTATCATCATATCATATGATGATAAAATGTGTTATTATATATCACGTAATGATAAGCGTTCTTATCGTATACTATGATGATTATAAGCGTTATCAATATATCATATGATGATAATAAGCGTTATTATCATATCATACGATGATAATAAGCGTAATCACCATATAATATGATGATTATAAGTGTTATCATCATATCATATGAAAACAGTAAGCGTTATCACCATATCATATGATGGTAATAAGCGTTATCAATATATCATATGATGATAATTAGCGTTATCAATATATCATATGATGATAATAAGCATTATCAATATCATATGATGATAATAAGTGTTATTATCAAATCATATGATGATAATAAGCGTTATCACCATATCATATTATGATAATAAGCGTTATCATCATATCATATGATGATAATAAGCGTTATCACCGTATCATATGATGACAGTAAGTGTTATCACCATATCATATGATGACAATAAGCAGTATGTGGGTATTCTTTTTTTTTTTGTTAATTTCTTCATCCACTACGTATATTAACAATATGAGGGATATCATACCTCTATAAGAAACCCCTGTTGTAATAAAAATTTTAGTTGTAATAGATTCTATACTTGTAACAAATATTCTTGCAAGATTTTGTTGCAATCCATTGTAACGTTCTTCGATTAAAATTGTAGAATCAACGTATTCGGTTATTTGTTATAAAAAGTTCCTTCAGTATCAACGGAACAGAGTAATTCCTTTTGAGATAATAAAAATTACTAGCGATAAACAGATTGTCTTTTTTGATGTAATATTACTCTTTCAATATTAAAACCTTAAGCAATACTTGTAGAGGACAATAGCGAATAATATCAAGTTTTAAGTTTATTTGATAGCAGGAGAAGAGGGATTATATTAGTAACATTTTTTTTATAATAAACGGAAAAGTACCTTCCCATTTTTAGCATTAGTCACAAACAATGGGGTTCATAAAAACTGTAAGGACTACCTGTATTAAGATTCGTTAAAGGGAGCAACAATGTAGAATGTTTACAACACTTCTGTTAGACAGCCATCCACCACGGTTAAAAATAATTACGTTTTTTATACGTAAACTAGTAATTAATAAAAAAATAACGTTTACGTGTAAAATAATAAATAAATATTTACTTATAATAAATTATTTATAAATATTATAAATAATTTATAGTAATCATAATTTTTTAAATGAATGGATGTGTTTATAATTTTAAGAATTATGCCTTCTTAGATATTTTAGCTCATTGAAATATCTTCAAGTTTTTTGTTAAACATATAGAAGTACTTCCGAATGGTTAGATGAAATTTTCAACTATAGCTATATGACCATTGTATTCTTCAGAATTTCTGATTTTTCTATTTGATTGCTTAGCAACTAACGCTTTTTCACTAACAATTATATGGAAATTCATCAATATTGATATTTGGTCGTTTCTAGATGATTTCGGGGAAGACTTTATTCCTATAAGGGGAAGAAATGGTTTACAAGTAAGTAATATTTTCTTGTACTAGTTCCTTTTTTGTAATAATAGTTTTTTCTATGCAATATTCGTACGTTGCAGCCTACCCTAGGAGTGTCTCTTCGTTTTAGGCTAGCTTTGATTACTGTGGTAATCCCACAAGTGAACACACATAAGCCGAACATTGGCCCTTTGTGATACAACACAATGACGATTGATTCTAACATTTATTCACCTCCCATATGAATAAATTGAGGGCTAGAGTGGGTACTGAACCCTGAACCTAGCAGTCCATAAGCGAGCACGTTGCCACTCCTTCTCGTCATTTTACAGAAATAGTTAAATTTTTATAAGTTACAAGCCTATGATACTTAAAAAATAATCAACCGTCACGGTTCCAAAGATACTGTTATTCTAATTTTAAAAGCAAATGAACAATAATCTATATGTGTATATAAACTACATCAGGGAAATTCCACACATGAAAGTGATCACAAAAAATCACTACTATATTTCGACTATCTATGTTCGTCATCAGGTCGAAAAATATCACTCTCTCGAAAAGGAAGCAAGGACAAGTGAGTCCCTGTACATAAATATATAATGTAATAAATTATTGTATTATACCTGTTTTGATCGCTCTGCTCCCTAGCCTTCCAGCCATTTACACCAAAAGATCAAATCAGGCCGACGATTTAACGTGCTGCCCTTTTTGTTACCTCCAAGTTTAGCCACCCAAACTTGGGGTGTCCGAGGTGGACCTCGCGGAGGCGGGCACCACGATTCTACGTCGCGCATTAGATCAATATCAAACTAACTAATTCAAGCAATTATACCAGGGGGCGAAAAACAACAACACGTATTTTATTATACCATAATACATTAAGATATATTATACAATATATATTTTCAACTGTTATGACAGTAATTTAAAAAAAAAACTAAATCAAATATTCATATCTGACATCAACGACCTTAAAGTTTTAGCGCAGCTATAACATGTTATAACACATTATGTTAGAAATGTATGACAATTATAACACAATTCATAACACGACTTATGTATGAATGAATGAATGAATAAATTCTTTATTGGGAACAAGTTCCAGTTACAAATACTGGGGTAGCCGTACAGAGAGGACTAGGGCCTCTCCACCGGGCTTTTTCCCCTTCGTCCATTATATTGATAATTATAAGCTAATAACTAATTATATTAATTATGTACTAATTACTGACTTATGTATGGAAATAACACAATTATAACAGAACTAGTGACACAACTTATGTTAGAAATGTTTAAATTCACTTTGTAATACCCAATGTGGTTTTGTTATTATTTGTTGAACTTCAAGTATAACAGACAATAGCATCTTGTTCAAAATCAGTATCAGTCCAATTCAGGTCATTATTTCGAAGAATGTATTAAAAGCGATTGAATAGATGATGATATGACATTAAAGGTTTCTGTGAAAGTTTATGTAAAATTAAATCATATGTGCGTTACTTTTCTGAGTTCAATTATAGATTTGATAAAGCAACCCAAATCTGATGTTAGTAAGTTGAAATCTAAGGGGTCAGATTAGCCCAGTGGTAACGTGACCGCTTCAAAACTGGAAGGTCTGGGCTTCATTATACACTCTGACCCGCGATTTATTGACGCGGGAGGTAAATACGAGTATATCAGAGTATGTCATCCCTCGGGCAGGTAGTTAAGCCATTGGTCTCAAGCCTTTACGCTTTCAGATACTCATTAAATATCCCTACTCTAATGTAAGGCAAAATTCATGACTCCCAATGTAGAATAAGTATCTATTGTGTGGTATCACAAAGAGCCAATGTTTGGCCTATGTGCGTAACCTACGCACGAAACCTAATGTGAACTTTTTGTCAGATATGACTGCGATGAGCATGAGATCTGAGTGACCTGGTCTTTACACTATTAATAATAATATGTACCTGTCATAATGTCCACTAACAGTGATACAAAAAAAAGATTGATGCCATTTTTGTTATAACTGTCTAAAAGGATAAAACCAGACTAAAACAAATAAAATCATTAAAACGATCACTTATAAGTTTGAACATATTTTACAAGGTTTGATACTACTGTTTATGATAGCTACGTTAATTAAAGCGAAAACTTAATTGATCGTCACTTTCTTTCATGTTACCTTGACTTATACAAGAGTTGAGTGTTGTCCACGCTAGATTTTTTTATGTCAATAATCTTTTATAATTGGCTTCCTATTCTCATTAAATATCACCCATAACACCTCAATTTTAATAATCAGATTTACGAAATAAACAGCTGATTGAAATATTAAATCATTGAATAGCATAAACATGGCATGACAAAGTACGTATTAATTTATTGTTAATACTCTCATAAGAAAAGTACTTCTATGCGTTGATATCTTCATAAAAAAATTATTATTTTACTTTACTAATAAGTGAAGATATATGTATAAGTTGGAGAATCAGAGTATCTGGAATAGAGTTTATCTGACTATAACCTAATCGACATCTTGATAATTGAAGCTTAATGCTACTTAATGATTTATTATCATGAATTAACTGTCTATGTCGGTAAATCTTCTATAATTGATTCAGTAAACGCAATAAACAAATTAAAAATGTCTTTCTAAACAGTAGAATCATTTATTATAGCTTAATCACACATAAATTGGATTGAAATAAAGAATGTAAGAGTATAAGGATGTTTGTTTCGTTCCCTAGTGGCACTCCAGTATTTACGACCCTTTGCCTTTAACACTCGTATAATATTTATGAATTCTCCAATATCCTTTAAATTGGCGTAATCTTTATTTTATTATTCCTACTTTTCTTGTTTGTGCCAAACCTTAGGAAAAGAAAAAAAAAGGGAGAATGAACACACGCACACACACACACACACACCACCCACACACACACACACACACACATGCACACACAGACAGACAGACATGCACACAGACGTGCACACACACACACACACACACACACACACACACACACACACGACACAACACACACACACAACACACACGCACACAACACACCACACACACACACACACACACACACACACACACACACATGCACACGCACACAAACACACATACACACACACATAACATACAAATTGACACAAGTGCTATCGGGTCACGGACGCAATAAGGAATATCTACATCGCTTTAAGATATTACCAAATAGTCTTATGCACATGTAACAACACATCACCCCAGACATGGTCTTACATTCTTCTGGAATGCACAATATACGACAACGAAAGATGGCAACTAATACGAGAACCAGTACCAAGAGGCATGAGGTGGCCACCAGAGAACTTAGCTGAACTAATTAGTGGAGCAGATCTGTGCAGGATATTCGAACATTTTGTTAATACTTTAGACTTCGATAAAATGTTGTAAAGTTTTTACATGCATGTAATATTTGTATGGTGAATGCAGAATAAATTATTCAACAAAAAAAAAACAAAAACAAAAAACCACACACACACACACACACACACACACACACACACACACACACACACACACACACACACACACACTCACACACATACGCACACACAAACACACGTGTTCATACACGGAGCTGACGACGGTTAAACCAAAAATTAAAGACTGTTTAAATGAGTTTTTCTATTTAATTATGTGTCCGTTTCGCCACCTTTCTCTTTGAAGATATTATTTCGTTTTATAAAGGCCGAAACCACGTCACCATTTACTTGATTTGAAAACTGAAACACATAATGAGATTTCAAGCATTACTAAAAATCAACTGACAAATGGTTTTTTGAGAAGTGAAAATTGAATTTCACTATGTATTGCTAAAGGTATTTATAATAGCCATGTCAGCATTTAAAAAATAATGCGGTAATAATTCATTCATAAGTATTCATGGTATTTTTTCTAATTAATTTCTATAAATAATTTCTACCACAGAAACTAACATATTTTTTTATTGAGAATTTATTGAGATCTGATATATATGTTGAGAAATAAGGCGAGATATAGAAATATACTGTGGTTAATAGTTTTTTTTGTTCGAATGAATAGAAGAGAACGCTGTTTGAGAGATTCGTGAGTAGAAATAAGTAACAAAGTTAGTGGGGGCTTCAAAAAAAAACCATGATTATAATTGTAACCATTATTGTGTATTGTAACCACGATGAAGCACTTTGAAACGGTAAAAAGTAAATGTGGTTTTCTTGTAGACTGAGAAGACATCTAAATATCATGAGTATAGAAAACACGTTTGCCAAAAATGTAAGAAGAGGATGAAACCTCTGTCCACTATGTGGCTGAATGCCCTGTATATACCAACGACCAACGACCAACGAATATAACCGTGCACTATAGTGCACGTCGTAACTAGCAGTTCCAGACCAGAGGCCTTCTACTGCTTGATTACTGTGCTACTATAACATGGAGTGTCAGTAATTCATGTCGGATATTAAGTTAGTCTGTACAGTAATGATGTCGTATTCGCGGTCATGTGGTCTTGTTAGTCATAGATTTCAATGCTTTTAGTCATGAACTGGAAAGGTAGTCAGATAGTCACTGGATGAAGTAATTATTCAGTGAGGTTCCTGTATATAGTCTCCTTAGATGAAATATTTTAGGTACAAGTACTATAATGATAGATAAGTTAAGGGAAATGGAATGGAAAAACCTCCTGATCTATATAGAAAGATCAGGAAGATTTTCCTAGAAGTAGGAATCCGGGTTACCTGGGGAAGGCAAAAAGGGCCCACTTGGCTGGCCTGTTTGCCAGATCTTTGATCTAACCACCTTATTACTTTTACTTTCACTATGTTGTTTTCTTCATTGTTAATTATCTTGTCAATAGGCACATTTTTGTTGACCCGAACATGATATGTATGCCCATATCCACAACTAAGTCCAGTAGTGTTGAGTGTTCTGCGAGAAAATAAAGTTTATAAATAGCGAGAATTTTAAAAGTAGAGAATTGTTTATCCGACACTGTTTTATAAATAAAGGGAGCTAAAGATAGAGACAGTGAAATATATTAAAATGTAAGTTACATGTGAAGGCGAAGTAGCACGATTGTTAAGAGAAAAGTACTCTATGAAGGTAGAGCAAAGGAGCTCCTGTTTTTAACGTTACTTTACATACTGTGTTCTGAGACTTATTCTGAAACAGAGCAATCTCCTTGTTACTGATTACTTTTTTTTTTTTTTTTAAGTTTCAACATAAATATATCATTTAGAAATGGATAATTTATGTTGTGTATCTTTTTGTGTATTCTAGCTGGATAGAATGGGGAAAAACTCTAAGTCGTTAGTGGATAAATTATTAAGGGCAATTTTACTGGGCCAATAGCCATTAATTGAATAAACACACTGGGGGTGATGTATTCAGACTAACAGCAAGAATTAATGAGCTCTGGATAAACTGACTGGACCTAAACAAGATTAACTTATCCCACTGAAATATTTTACGACTTTCTCTCTTTACATGCGTCCACGAATCATTTAATATCCTGAAAAGGAATATATTACTTTTAGCTACAAGTATTGTTAACATCTTTGACCGAACTGGATGTCGATAAATATATAAGTGCAATGTTATACTGTATATATATATATATATATATATATATTTCGTTGAACAGCTGACCGTATTTCGCTGATGTCATTTTCTTCACTAGTTTTTCAAGGTTTCTGAATACCTTCTTCTTTCCTTCATCCAAACGTTGGAGAATGTTAATTAAGTTATAACCGACATGTTTCGACTGGCTTCGAGTCATCTTCAGGGTGATTAATTAAACAAAGAGGAAAATTATTAGTTTTTGGAGTTGGTAATAAAACACATTATATAGTAGAAGTTTGAAGTAGCTGCTCTTCGGCCTGATTCACAAGAGCAACTGACTGAGGTGGGGTGGATGGTGGGGTGGGGGTACTGACAGTTAACGGTTTTTTCATCCAATCAGGCGCATATAGTTTAAGCACTCTCTCACTACTACCCGTTTGAATATTTATTGTAGGTTTATTCTGTTTAATTATTATTGCTTCTGCGATTTGCAGCCGATTGAAGTTGTTTTCTTTTCTAATTATTTTAGTTCCACTCACGAGTAGGTCTCTAGTTATTTTGGTATTATGCTTGTCCTCTGAATGTTTCTTGGGACCACCTATAGAAAGGTGCATGGTAAGTCTTCTCGACAGTGATGTAGTTGTCATCCCAATGTATGAATCGTTGCAGGGCTCACGGTCCCCGATTTGACAGGTGTATTCATACACGAGATTAGACTCCTTCAGTTGAGAATCTTTAACCTTATTGCTATTTCTCATCACTAGGCTGCTTATGGTGGGGCTCCGATAATAGGTTATTAAGGCGACCTTATCCTCGGGTGAGGTGCATTTTATATTCTTCTTAATTATATCCTTGAGTACGCGTTCGTCTATTTTGTGGTCTTCCGAATACTGATTTTCGTAATAAAGGTTATGCGTTATGCCTGTTATTTGGTTATCGGTTTGACTGATGTGTTTCGAATTGAGATATTGTTTTAAAATATTGTCAAAGAGAGAGTTGGAGTAGCCGTTGTTAATGAGGGATTGTTTTGTAAACTCGATGTCCTTCTGAAATAGTTTCCAATTTGCTGTTGTTTTATAGACTCTATGTATCAAGGCTTTTATTGTTGAGTTCTTGTATTGTTGTGGGCATTCACTGTTAGCATTAAGATAAGGTGCAGAGTTTGTGGACTTCTTGTGAATTGATGTAGTAAGTTTTCGGTTATGGTAATCTATCTTTACGTCGAGGAAGTTGAGTTTATTATTGACAGCAATCTCTGAGGTGAATTTGAGACCGGACTCGTCTTCAAAAATCTCTTTAAGCCTGTTGAGTTCATTCTGATCTTTTACTACAACGAAACAGTCATCAACGTATCGGCAGTAGATAGTGGGTCTTGTCCCGAGTTTATTCATAATCTGGTTCTCCATGTGACACATATAGAAGTTGGCAAAGGTTACCCCCAGTGGTGAGCCCATGGCAACACCGTCAGTCTGAAGATATAAACTTCCGTCCACATGGGTAAAAGGATTTTGCGTCGTGCATGCATGTAGAAGCTTTTCAAGGATGGTTCGGCTGAGAGGTGGAGGTGGTAGTTGGTTGTTGTAGGCGTAATCACAGATTATTTTTATTGTTTCCTTGACCGGTACGTTGGTAAAAAGGGATTCTACATCTAACGATGCTAAAGTTCCATCAGGTTCCAGGATTTTAAGGATGTCTAGAAATTCATCGGTTGATTTAACTACATATTTTGCAGGCATATAGGGTGTTATTATTTTGTTTAATTCTTTAGCTGTATTGTAGACTGGGCTATTTATTTGTGAAATGATGGGTCTTAGTTTGTTTCCTGGCTTATGGATTTTTACGGTGCCGTAGATATATCCTGGGGAAAACTCTCCTACTATGGTTTGTAGTATTTTCTCATCCTTCTCCTTATTTACTGTTCTAATTAGTTTATTGATACTGGTTTTAAGTTCCTTAGTAGGGTTACGGGTTATTTTCTTGAATTTTGTAGTATCAGATAGAATATCGTCAAGTTTCTTCTTGTACTCCTTGCGATCCATAATTACGAAGCAGTTACTCTTATCAGCCCGTCTGACAATAATATCAGGGTGTTCTCGGAGCTCCTTTGCTGCATCCCGCAGTTCCTTGTTCAGAAGGATGCTCGGTTTAAGTCCTCGTTGTTTAGTCGATTCGGATCGTAATTGGTCAGGAAGTGCTGGATCAATAGTGATTATATTTTGGGTTTGTAGATTTAATATATTGTTATATAGTGTTTCTAATTCTATTTTCTTCTTAATAGGGTCAAACTTTGGTTTATAGTGGCATTTTAGCCCCAGGGATAGAAGCTTCTTCTGTTTATTCGAGAGTTCGTGGGATGATATGTTTAAGTAGTTTTCAGTCATAGTAGGGAGTAGTATATTGCCGTTGTACATATATATATATATATATAATATATATTGAGTAGCAGTTTGCTTCTCAACGCGAGTACTTCGCACTTCTTCCCGATGACGACGGATGTCGAAATATCTAAGTGAGTTCTGTAGTGTCTTTCTGTGTTCTTTTCTATGTGTTAAAGTGTATATATATATATATATATATATATATATATATATATATATATTCAATTCACTGTTGTTATTGAGGGCTAGGTCAAATAAAAGAAAATAAACTCCTTTCTAGGCCGACGTTTCGATGTATTTGTATATCATCTTCAGCGCTAAAATTAGAGTAAGACTATAATACATTTATCAAAACAATCTACAACTCACATAGAGAAATAACACACATTTTTGTTAAGACCAACAGATACAATACAAAAGGTTATTTTATAATCAGAGTTGTTGAGTACACATCTATGTAAAAGTATCAGACAAAAGGAAATTAGTTTTACCTTGGAAAGGTAATTATAGTCTTACTCTAATTTTGGCCCTGCAGATGATGTACAAATACATCGAAACGTCGGCCTAGAAAGGAGTTTATTTTCTTTTATTTGACTTAGCCCTCAATAACAAAACAGTGAATAGAATAGAAGAGGTCAATAACAATTTTTGAGTTTATATATATATATATATATATAATTAAAGTTACAGATAAAAAACACAAGAAACAGGACTTAACACTCACAAATCTCGATCATTTCGGCGTCTTGCCTTCTTCAGGAGAGAACAAGAAAATAAAAAGGAGAAGGAATGAAGGAATGAAGACGTAAATGCGTCCACTCATATATATATATATATATGACTCGAACTAACCTTCTGCTAACAGGGTTCAACTGGAAAACGAGTTGGCCAAGTGACATGTTAAATTAAAATCGAAGACTCATGCTTAGTCATTGCTATTAATAGATTAAAAGGATAGTACTGGTTAATATAAAGAGAAGGTCAAAGGTCAATAATGAACAAGAAACAGGCGGTTAGAATAAAAGAGTTGAAAGGTCAAATATCACATATATATATATATATATATAAAATAAATTCAAAACGAAGGAAACACACAGAAAGACACAGTTATCTCTTCACACCTCCTGATGAAGACGATGGTCGAAATATCGATGTGAGTTATGTCTGTGTTTTTCTGTGTTTCCTTCGTTTTGAATTTATTTTATTTTAAAAAAGTCCGCTGGACCGTTTCTTTTAATTATATATATATATATATATTGAAATTCTACATGAGGTGTCTGGTTCTGATATCTGATTGGTTGATGCGGGACCAAATAAGAATGACTCATTTTTTTCCAGTTGAAGGCTTTCTAGCTCTTATCGAGGCCACGTACAGCGGTTCTTCTCATCCATGGAGGCAGTGGCAGACTTGTGGCTTTTTTCAGGACCGGACCGGGAAAACTCGAAGTGGAAAAGTCGACATCGCACGGCAACTGTTTATTTTCTGAGGGAGTGCGAGCCCTTATACTATCTGCTGTGTCAGCGGAGATGACTCCATGGATGAGAAGAACCGCTGTACGTGGCCTCGATAAGAGCTAGAAAGCCTTCAACTGGAAAAAAATGAGTCAATCTTATTTGGTCCCGCATCAACCGATCAGATATATATATATATATATATATATATATATATAAAGATTTCACATAAACACGTGAAGTAACAATCAATGATCAAACCACAATAAGAAAATTGGAAAGCAAGACTAAGATTAGTCTTAGTCTTGCTTTCCCCTTTTCTTATTGTGGTTTGATCATTGATACATATATATATATATGTTAAATTAAAATCGATGACTCATGCTTAGTCATTGCTATTAATCGATTAAAAGTATAGTACAGGTTAATAGAAAGAGAAGGTCAAAGGTCAATAATGAACTGACCTTATATTTGTTCATTATTGACCTTTGACCTTCTCTTTATATTAACCTGTACTATACTTTTAATCTATTAATAGCAATGACTAAGCATGAGTAATGACTTGCTTGGGGGTATATATTCTTAAACATATCCCTCTGTCTAACTCCCATATCACCTTTAGAGCTTCTGAAGAGGCATTTATATGCCTCCTTGGTGCCGGCTATCCTCTTGGTCTCAACCTCAACTGTTAAATATTTTTTATTAATTATTATTTCTTATTAGTTTTTGGTATGTTTATAACATTTTTGTTATCTCCTCTGTATGTCATATTTTTTATTTACATATTATTTTTTGTGTACAAAGATATATATTTTTATCGTTTTTACTATTTTTTTTATATATTTCACTATTATTTTTTTATTGATTCTCATTGTCTTTATTTTTGATTTTCATACTCATCATTGTCTTCTTTATTATTGTATATTACGAGTATATTATCGTATTTATTAAATAAAAATTGGATGGATTTCTATTTTTCGACTCGTGTGTTGGATAGTAGCACTGCGGTGGTTCAATGAGTCTCTCTGGAGGCCAGTTCCTGTTGGCTTCTCAACGCAAGTACTTTGTATTTCTTCGTGATGACGACTAATGTCGAAATATTGAATTGAGTTTTGTAGTGGTATTCTGTGCCCGCTGTAGCTTTTACATCTTGTAGTTTCTTCCTTTTCTCTCCAGGTTGACATCCGTTGCGGACGGACTCGTGGTGGCTGTGTTTCCTCACTCAGGTAGAGTAGACAAAAATGACTTTTTGTGATGTGTCGCTGTGTGAGAAGCAGTATCTTCTCGGGTAGGTGTCTGCATAACACCAAGGAGGAGCTAGACCTCCAGCCCCTACCAGTGGGTGGTGTCAGTATTTGCACTGCTACCATACTGGTACTCACTCTTAGTGAGCCTTGGCCCGAAGGAAAGAGTGCTTCCCTCTCAGGAGGGTGACGACCGAGTCCTTTTGGACACGGAGGTAGTCCTAAAAGTGATAGAATTGTAGGTTCCTAACCAAGTGATATTCTGTGTTCTTTTGTTCCTGTTAATGAGTATATTGTACATGATTTGTTAAATACGACTGAATATATTCTGTCGATAACATTCATATCGATATTTTCATAGTCATCATCATTATGAATTTGTATTTTTTTTTTATTGATTTTTGCCTCAATCTGAAGTTGTTGTATTTTAATCGTTCATATATTATTATAAGAAGTACTCAGTATAAAATGGTAATTGTTTAGAATGAAGGAGAGTAACATACCTTGACATGAATAATAGTAAACTGTCTTTATTATATTTCAAAATCGCCTTATGATAGCTGGTCTCTGTTCCAGATATGGATGCAACTATATGTCTTAGTTTTTTTTCACATATATATATCTATATATATATATATATATATTTCACTCAAAATTCGAAAAAAAAACGATCCAAACTGGACGCAAAACAGCTCAAAAACGAAGAAAAGCAAACACACAGAGAAAGAGACACACTTACAAACTCAAATTTTCTCCTGAAGCAGATCATCCGAAAATTTCAGTTTGTGAGTGTGCCTCTTTCTCTGTCTGTTGCTTTTCTTCGTTTTTGAGCTATATATATATATATATATATATAAGCTACCTACTTATAAGAGATAATTACAAGAGGGAGACACCTGATTTTAAATTCAAATAGTGATCCACTACAGTTACAGATTTTTGGAAGCAATCTACATGCCCAGAGCTGAATTTGCAAGTCAGTGACATGTTCGTGATACCTACCTCGAGAAACTTTGATACTAAAATTAAACTAATAAGAAAGGAGTGAGGGGTGGTTAACCTCCCGTACGCTAGGAGCGCTAGTCTGCCATTATCTCTATCAATTGTTATTTCTATGTGTTGTGAACTGCCTGTAATATATTTCTAGTCATATTCTATTTTCTATTTTGTGTTGTTATTAATCTCTTTTTACTTTCTTCCACCTAAAGATGACCTTCGAGGTCGAAAGCTTGTGTTTTCTTCTATAATTTAGTTTAGTTAGTCCTTAATATATGTTATCAGTTATTGGACTGTGTTATTGCCTCCATTATGACCTTGGTAAATAAGTTATTTTCATTGCCTTTGTAGCACAGAAAAGTGATTAGGAAAAAAGAATTGCCGAAAAAAATTATGAATGTAGAATATGCTCTGATTTTAACAATACATGCTTAGATGAAGACCTGCTGCCAGTTTATACATATAATCGATAACAAAATTTCACATAAACACGTGAAATAACAATAATTGTTCAAACCACAAAATGAAATGGGAAAAAAGACTACGATCTTTTAACCATAAAAAGCAGTCTTCGTCAGAGTCAAATCTCGAGTAGGGTTTTGACTCCGACGAAGACTGCTTCTTACGGTTGAAAAGTCCTAGTCTTTTTTTCCCATTTCATTTTGTGTTTTGTTGATATATATATATATATATATATATTAGTTAGCTTCAGCTACTCAAAGGGACTACTTCTACCCGATGACGACGATTGTCGAAATATCGTTGTGAGTCTTTTGTGTGTGTCTTTTATTTGTGTTTTCTCTTTCTTGTGTGAACTATATATATATATATATATATATATATATATAAACTTTTTCGTTGGAAATACGATCCAAAACGGACAAATATAGTTCAATATAGACAAAGAAACATAGAGTAATCAAAAGAACACACTTACAGTCTCTAATTTTTTGTTTCAACCGTCTTCAGTAGAGATAAGAGAGGGAAAACAACCGTCTCTGAACCAGTGCACTTGGTTTCCCTCTCTTATCTCTTCTGAAGACGGTTCAAACCGAAAATTAGAGACTGTAAGTGTGTTCATTTGATTCCTCTATTTTTCTTTTTCTATATTGAACTATATGTATATATATATCACTTTCACTTTCACTTTCCACCGACCATCTTGAATGAACTTACCTCTTCTTCTTCCCTTCTAGTCTCTTGCTGAAAGCAAAATTGGTTTTGAAATATTGATCACAGTAAGTGTTTTCGTTCTTTATGTGTTCTTTTTTTCAGTTATTTATATGGCCGGTTTTGACCATTTCTTTATTTTATTTCTTTTATATTATATATATATATATATATATATATATATATAATAAATTCAAAACGAAGGAAACACACAGACATAACTCACATCGATATTTCGACCATCGTCGTCATCAGGAGGTGTGAAGAGCGAAGAGTTCCGCAGGAAGGCAGGGCGGTGACTCCGCTCTGCCTTCCTGCGGGACTCTTCGCTCTTCACACCTTCTGATGACGACGATGGTCGAAATATCGATGTGAGTTATGTTTGTGTCTTTCTGTGTGTTTCCTTCGTTTTGAATTTATTTTATTTAAAAAAGTCCGCTGGACCGTTTCTTTTAATATATATATATATATATATATAAATATATATATATATATATATATATATATATATATATATATATATATATATTAAATAATAAATATTAATATAAATAATAAATATTAATATATAATATTTTAAATATATATATATATATAATATATATATATATATATATATATATATATATTAATGAGTTCTAAAGAGAAGAAGAGTAACAAACAGAGTAAAGAAACACAAAAACTCAAATTTTCGGGCAATCCGTAATCGGGTCAGTTACTTGTCGTTGCATATACAATGTGCTAGGTCTTGCTTTGCTCTTTTCTTCTGAAGACGGATTGTCAGAAAATTGGTTGTTGTATGTGTATGCTACTTTTCTTCAATTTTGAACCAGTATTTCGTCCAGTTGGGATTGCCTTTCTTTAAGCATATATATATATATATATATATATATATATATATATATATATATATTATATATATATATCAGTTTACATCGGCCAGTGGACGCATTTACGTCTCCGTTCCTTCATTCTTTCTCCTTTTATTTTATTTTCTTTCTTTCTACTCTCCTGTAGACGGCAAGACGCCGAAATAATCGAGATTCGTGAGTGTTCGTCCTTTTTCTTGTGTCTCTAGCTGTAACTTTAATTATATATATATATATATATATATATATATAAAATTAAAGTTACAGCTAGAGAACACAAGATATATATATATAAACTAGAATTTTCAAAAGAACACACAGAAAAGAAATCACTGACCTCACTACTATATTTCGATGTCCTCGTCGTCATATATATATATATATATATATATATATATATATATATATAAAGTTAAAGTTCAATTCAGATAAGGAAGCATAGAGAGATTAAAAACACACACTTAACAGTCCCTAATTTTTGATTCAGGCCGACATTAGGAGAGATACCGTCTCTGTGCCAGTGCACTTGATTCACCTCTCTTATCTCTCCTGATGATGAGCTAAACCGAAAATTAGAAACTATAAGTGTGTGTTTTTAATTTCTCTTTATATTTTTTATCTACTCTGAACTTCATTTCTCCATTTTGGATCTTTTTTTACCTTAAATAAATAAGCTTTAACACTCTTAAAAACTCATTTGCAGTAATTAATAGTTTCATAATTTATCGAACATACCGAAAGCAACCATTGCATGTTTTAAATGTTCAGAAATGTTGTAGGTAAAGGCATCCATGAATACAGTAATTTTAGGACGGCGATAGTAAATCAGTTTTCTGGAGTAAGATATATTCATTAATTAAGTTGAGGCCCAGCTTTAATATATCTTACACATAACGATACTATCTACTTTTCGAATAAATATTGATGTTCTCTTAAAATCATACATACATTACAGAAAGATAGAACAACTATCCATTGCAAGAAAGTATTATTATTTACAAAAAATAATTTAAAGAAAAACTATTATCAATTACAGATAATATAAATAATACTACTCATTGCAAGAAAGTATTATTATTTGCAAAAAATAATTTAAAGAAAAACTATTATCAATTACAGATAATATAAATAATATTAAATGTAATTGCAGTTGAGCATTGGACAAGTCCTGTACTAGGAAAGTGATTAATGACTCACTTGAACATTAGTAAATATAGATTTCACATCAAAGCTATCAATCTAAATTCAGCGCTAATATTGATACTCGCGAACAATATTGATATTAGTTAATGTTAATCAGTATTATTTTCAACATAGATGCTTCAGTTCTCTATATAGCTGTGTTGAATGATTCAAGAAACAACGAATTACCTTAATTCTAGTATTGATAGAACTTTGAATGAGGGTATGTTAAATTGGGTTGCTGTTCTAGTGTCACAAAGAACACTTTTTTAAAGAAGGAATTCTTTAAAAACTAAATTAACATCGCAAGAATCTGTTATTGAAATCCTAATTTTTAGTTAACATTATAAATAGAATAAACCGTCATATCTCGTATAATGTTGTTGGAGTTGTCAGACCGCTTTCCTGTATTCCCCAGCTTTGAAAGTACTGATAAGGACGGACTCCTTGTCATGGATTCATACTCGTATACCATCTAGATGTATTTTGTGATTATTACGTTATTTTAAATTTTCTTTTTTATAATATTTTTCAGTCTGATTCTTTTGTCATTATTTCATCATTACGACGAATTATGTCGAAAATAATGGCAAAAAAAAGACACTAAATATTACTAACCATAAAAAATGGTCGTACCCATGACAAAGACTCCTTAGATCAGTTCTTTTTAAATATGGGTAACACCCAAAAATGGTCTGACAACTCCCACGTCATTACAGGATGTATGATGGTTTGTTCTGTGTCTAATACTAATCATACAAACCTCGGTAGTATTACAAACATGTATTAATGTATTCTTTAATAGTGTTGCATTGGTATACGAGTATTATGATGGTCATAGCAGCATTGACGTGTAAGATAGTGTACTTTGAATCTAGTAATGCAGCCTTGATTTGTAGGAGCTTTGAGTCATGTTTAACGCGAACCACTTGATATGTTTAAGTCTATTTGAGTAGGTAGATCACCAGAGGAAAGGGCTGACAGTGCATCACATACTAATTAAGTATCTCCTTAGAGCAGTGCTAGTTTGAAAGCCTTGCCTAGTTAGTTAAACCACTCACAAAGGCTCCCTTTGGTAGTAAAATTAACAAGTTGCTAACCTATTAACTTCCTAGCCAGCAAAACAGTATCTAATAAGGTATGGCAAGTAAGAATATGGTCCTAAAATCCATCATTCGAAAAAAGACTCATATTTCTGAAACATGCAACTTTTTCTTGAGTAAATATTAAAACCCTAGTATAGCCCAGTGGTATCGTGCTCACTTCTGAACTGGTAGGTCCGGAGTTCAATACCCACTATGGCCTTCCATTTATTGATGCGGGAGGTGAATAAATCTGAGAACACGATTGTCTCTAAGAGAACACGATAACAGATCAACCCAAGCCTGTACGATGTTATGTACTCGTTAAAGATCCATACTCTATTTACTAGAGTTTGCTCAAATTTAGACCCCCAATGTAGAACGCTAATCGTGTGGAATTACAAAGTTTTAATAATGTTATAAAAATAGGTATTACTGAAATGAATTAACGATCAATTAAATTAACAATAATGTCTTATTATGTTCTGCCTGTTTATTATTAGCTTAAATATAAGAATACATGTATAAATAAACTGATTGCTAACTCATCATTAATTGATTAATTAGTGGCACACGAGGGTGGTAAAGTATACATGGATGTCTATACTTTTCTTCCATTGCGTACAAATTTTAACTGTGTTACGCATTCATAAGTTTTTTTCATAAGGAAAACTTTACAGGTCTTCCTTATATAATGCGCTATTTTTGTGCTTGTTTCATTATGATACACAAACTGTTTATAATTATTTTTGTTTAGTAAGATATAATGGCTATAAGTTATTTTATGCAATTATATAGCACTGAAATAAATAAAATACATAACAATCACATAAAAATATAATATTATATGAGATAAATGCAATATCTTCAATTAAACATTTGATGCTTAATAATTGTAACGGAAAGTTAAATGAATACGATATTGACCACTGTATATATATATACGAAAATATACGATAGCACTATGTGTGTGCTTGGAAATGCATTAACAGTTTTTCGATTAAATACGATCTGAAAAAGACAAATAAAATCCAATGTAGATAAAGAAACATACCGAAATTAGAAACACACACATACAGTGTCTAAATTTTGGTTTGAGCCGTCTTCAAAAGAAATAAGAAAGGGAAACTGAGTGCACTGATATAGAGACCAACACTGGTGGACGCATGCGCGCCCAGTCACAGAGAATAAGCCAGACAGGAATCAATTTAGAATTAAGTGTAGGATAAAAAAATATGAAAAAAAATAAAAATAAATAAATAAAAGAAAAACAGAGGGTTGAACATAGAAAAAGATATATATATATATATATATTATTGAAAATTACACCAAATTTAGCTGATACCTGTTTCTTAACAAGTTTCTCAATTTTTCTAAATAACACTCTCGTTATTTCGTTTACACAATAAAGTACATCTCCTATGGTCGACATGTTTTGAATGATCAACATTCATCATCAGGACGTGAATAAGATCTAATGTGAAAACCTCGTGGTGTACGAGTATACATGTACTAATGCGGACTGTGAAACCCAAAAACACTCGTACATTGGTATGACTACCACATCCCTATCAAGAAGGCTCACCATGCACCTAATGACCGGAGCCCCCAAAAAACACACGCAGGACAAACATAATGTTAAATTATCAAGAGAGATGCTGGTTGCAAATACCAAAATAATAAAAAAAGAGAGTAACCACCATAGACTGAAAATTTTAGAGGCTCTATTAATTCAAAAATTCAAGCCACTCCTTAATATTCAGGTGGAAAATAGTAGCCGTATTTTGAAGCTATTTAGTTCGCATCAAGGGCGGCCAGAAACCCTTGCAGGTAGCGACGCATGCCGGGAGGCCACTCACCCCACAGATTAACGCCCAACTATACTTAAACTTTATGGAAAAAACCCCCCCTTCTACCTTCTCTGTGTATATAATAAACCAGGTTTTTACATTAGATCTTATTCACGTCCTGATGATGAATGTTGATCATTCGAAACATGTCGACCATAGGAGATGTACTTTATTGTGTAGACGAAATAACGAGAGTGTTATTTAGAAAAATTGATAAACTTGTTAAGAAACAGGTATCAGCTAAATTTGGTGTCATTTTCAATAATGTGTGTATCAAGGAAGGACTGCTACCAAAATTTACGAATATATATATATATATAAGTTACTAATTAGTTTAATTATGAATACATCATGATTTTAGCTTTGTTTCCAATTTATATCATGACCCTGTGCCCCCCCCCCCCCTTAATTTTAAGTTAAGAATAGAGAAATCATACTTGGTATGTGAAAAATAAAATGGCGATAATAGAGAAATGATAGAAGTTTTGTCCACAAGTTTGCTCTAAGGAATGAAAATGCTCATATATATATATATATATATAACACATAGAAGAGAACACAGAAAGAGACTACAGAACTCACTTCGATATTTCGACATCCGTCGTCCTTCCCGATGACGATGGATGTTGAAATATCGAAGTAAGTTCTGTAGTGTCTTTCTCTGTTCTTTTCTATGTGTTAAAGCTTTTATTATCCACACAGACCTTTCATTTTATTCGAAGTATATATATATATATGATTGTGGTGACTTGTATAAGGAGCCAGAGTAAGACAGTGGCAGTGGTGCTTGCCTTTGGACTGGTAGATCATAGGTTCAATTATCACTCTGGCTCTCAAATTATTCACGCAGTAGGTGACAAAAATTGAGAACGTCGTCCCTCGGAGAGGAGGTTAAGTTGTTGTTCACCAGCCTATAAGATGTCAGGTACTCGTTAAAGTGCCTTACACTAAACTCTTTTGATTTACGCAAAATTTAGGAATCCTAATGTAAGAATGTTGATTGTACGATATGACAAACGCCCAATGTTCGGCCTATTTGTATTCTCTTATTAGACTGCCACTGCAACCTAACCTAATGTATGACTTGAATAGTAATATATATTTCATATCTTTCATTTTCCTTCAGCTCTGTAATGTTCCATTTATCAAATGAATTCATTATTATTCAATACAAAAGATGACTTTAAATGTTTAATGAAAAACAAATGATTTGTAAAATGAATTATTCATTTCAAGTAAATGATTCCAAAACAGATAACTGCATTAATGAGAAGTGAATATTTCCAGTAATATAAGTTACCTATGCAAGAAGCACTCTCAATTGAATATTTATGCTGTTTAGCACGCAAATTTTAATGACATTCCAGACCAATATAAAGTCGATGACAACATTTACATTGCGTGTTAAAGAGCATAAATATTCAGTCCGTGGAGCTATACAATCGAATATCTTAATTGTAAACACAAATACTGATAACAACGAAATAAATTGGTCCGAAGATAAAATACTCAGATATCAAGGCCAGTTTGTTGAAAAATGTTATATGACATTTGCCAATTGAATTCAGTAGATGAAACATTCTAAACAGTACTTGGGCATAAATTAGACTGAGTATTGGACCTACTGACTGAAAAGTTTATTTTTGAAAGCTAAAAACGTGAATTCATTCCCTCTATCTTTGATCATTGTTTATTTTCCCATTCATTACTACTTTTCAAGTAATTTTTATCCCAACTCGAGCACGTACTTTATGCATATGACATAGTTTTACTTTATCAGACTCTAAAAGGTCGAAGCCACGGAAGGACTTAGCAAGTCCTATGTCTCGATTCAACATTTCACATTGTCGTTCATATTATGAGTAATTTACCTGTCAAGTGAAACAATAGAATAATTTAAATACTACTGATATTAGGGTTTTCCCGCACTTATAGGCATCATCTTTCGTGCTATTTTACGGCCTGAAAATGTGGCTCATTACTGATTTGGTACGGATTTTTGTTAGTGGGTGAGTCGGAATAACTGATTGATTCTACATTGGGAGTCCTAAATTTTGTTTTTGTTCGAATGTATTTTGAATAGGAATTTATAACAAGTACCTGACTTAAAGACATGGTAAGATATGTCACCCCCTTCCCCACCTAACGAATGAAAAAAATCGAAAACAAGAGCGAAAATCGAACTCTGGATCCAGTAGTCCAAAGGTGAACATGCAAGCCACTGAGCTACCTAGGATCCCAGAACTATATTGTGATAAGATTGTCTGAACAATATTTTGACCGATAGAAAGTGATCCAAAACTGGATACGAATAGTTCAACATTAGTACAGATATTGTACTGATATTGAGAATTAAAGACTCGAACTTATCATTTTAGCCAACATGAAGAGAAGAAAAACTGTAGAGAGCAATAATGCAGAGACTGTTAAAAAACACTGTTTCGTTGTTCTTGGTCTTATTATTCTTCTTCCTGATATATTTGAGACTTTAGGCGTTACTCTTTCATTATCTGTTTATCTTTATTGATATGTTAGACATCACTATCAAGACCACAGTTTTATTTTTTTAAATTTTAACAGGTTTTTAGTTTTTAATAAGAATATAGTATAAATGGGGTTTCACTTATGATTGAAGAAGTAAAACGAAAAGGGAGATGATAGAATTTGGATGATCTGTGATATATACATATATATATATATATATATATTATAGGTGTATAATAAAATCGGGATTCGGTCAAATTTCCAGGATCAATTGACCGAATCCCGATTTTATTATACACCTATTCTATCCAACGGTTGATATATTATTGAATTTGTTATATATATATATATATATATATATATATATAAGCTAAGCCTGCGTATGAATAATCACAGGTCATACGTTGGCAAACGCAGTGACCTTCCCGTTGCTACTCTGCCAGTTCTCACGGACTCAGTTTTAATGACTGTTTCCGTGTACAGGTCCTGAGGCAGATTGATCAGACTAATTCGAAAGTTACTCTGAGAGCTTCAGAAGAAGCACTTATTAGTCTTCTGGGCGGTAGATCGGCTCCTGGGCTTAACCTCAATCGTTGATTTTTTTTTATTTTCTTTTCTTTTTCTTTTTATTTTTTTATTTATTTTTTTATTTTTTATTTTTATGTTGTTATCAGCTTTTAATTTTATTTTAGTTAAATGTTTTCTTTTTTAATTTTTATTTGGCTTTTATTTCTTTATCTTCCCTGTCTACCTTTCCTCCGAAAGTTGGCTACACTGTTTGAGTGCTTCAGTTCGAACGCCAAGTCAGTCGTTATCAGCCTTTGGAGCGATTCACTTCTTTTCCTGAAGACGAGGACATCGAAATATAGTAGTGAGTTCAGTGGTTTCCTTTCTATGTGTTCTTTTTTAAATTCTAGTTTTATATATATATATAAAAAGATTTCACATAAACACGTGAAACAACAATCAATGATCAAACCACAATAAGAAATGGTAAAACAAGACTAAGATCTTTCAACCGTAACAAGCGGTCTTCGTCAGAGTCAAAAACCCAATTGAACACTAGATGCAGAAAACATCTCGTGAGGAGTTGAGAAGAGTGGGAGGGAAGAGTGGTATTTTAAAAGGGTGAAAGCACAGGAAAGGACTAATGTCCAGAAAGGGATGTTTGGGGAAACAAAGGAGTACAGTAAGAAAAAGTAAAAAACTATCCGCTAGCTGTCAACCCTCTTTGAAGAGGCTACTTTTTCTTACTGTACTCCTTTGTTTCCCCAAACATCCCTTTCTGGACATTAGTCCTTTCCTGTGCTTTCACCCTTTTATAATACCACTCTTCCCTCCCACTCTTCTCAACTCCTCACCAGATGTTTTCTGCATCTCGTGTTCAGTTGGGTTTTTGACTCTGACGAAGACCGCTTCTTACGGTTGAAAGATCTTAGTCTTGTTTTCCCATTTCTTATATATATATATATATATATATATCATGATTTGTTTTCTTGACCCAATATTTATATGATGTAATTTTTCTTTGAGGTTTGAGGTCCAATGATTAAAACTAGTCCTTTTGCCGACGTTTCGACACATATTTATGTCATCTTCAGGGCTACAACATGATTGTTTTACAATTAGCACTACTATTACTAGTAGTTCGTATCACTAGGTTACCATAATAGTAGTAATAGTAGTGCTAATTGTAGAACAATCGTGTTATAGCCCTGAAGATTACATAAATATATGTCGAAACGTCGGCAAAAGGACTAGTGTTAATCATTGGACCTCAAACCTCAAAAAAAATTAGTATATATATATATATATATATAGATATATATATATATATATATATATATATATATATATTATATATATATATATGTATATATATATATAAATATACATGCTGTATTAATAAATATGACTGTTACATTATTGTAAATAATAACCAGAAATCAAGAAAAAAATTAATCTTTTAAATTATTAAAATTAATAATAATAATAATGGTAATAATATGAATTATTAATATTAATTTTATTAATAATTAATATTAATATTATTAATAATATTATTAATTAAAATTAAGAATTTTAAAAGAATTAAAAGATGTTGACGAATTCACCTTTTTATGGTCCTTTTTGCTCATTCTTGAAGGATTTTCGATTAAGTCGATGTTGTTGAGTGTCCGAGCTTAGGTAACCAAAGATTGTACCACGCTATATAATGACGCTTACACCGTTTGTAAAGTCAAATTCATTTTAATCAAAGTTGCCTCTATAATATAAATTTTCCATCAAGTAAAAAGTCATTTTTTTTGGTAAATATGTGATTTGAAACAACTTTTTTGCTCCTAAAATACTACTTTTAGAGTTTTGTAACTTTTATATTGTTTTAACACTATTAGTAGATTAAACTAAAAAAACTTCATTTTTGACTGAAATTGTGAGTTTTGGGTAGAGATATAAAGACTTGAATCATAATTGGTTTTGAGAGATTGTAGACATGATATCGACCACGTCTGATAGACCATAATGAAATTATACCAAAAATTGAATTGTATTCTTTTTTGTGGAAATGGGCATTATGTTACATTACAGAAAGTCTGAAAAAACAACCAAATACAGAAGAATTACATTGTGTAAAAAAAAAGGTCTAGCTAACATTAGTATTCTTCAAGAAAAATTTTGAGAAATTCCGATTACGCCAAATGGCAATGTAGTCTTAACATTTTTAACTCATCATGTATAATTAGTGTATAATAATCATATACTATGAGTATTATTATTTGTAATAATAATACTAATTGAGATTATTAATCAGTATGAATCAAATTTATATAATAACTTAAAAAATAAATTTGAAGGACTTTTAAACTGTTAGGATAATATGTAAGCATAAATACCTGGAGTTAGTACAGATAGTGATTGACCCACACAATATACATACACGCTTCCTTACAAACAACATGTAATTTCGTCAAAATCTGGAGATCGATTTTTTCACAATCACCATACTTTACTTGTAGTAAAGTAAAAATAACAAAGTTGCATCTGTTTCAGCATGTTGCATTATTCTAGTATAATGATTCCCAGTTTGTTATACCTGATAAAATAGAAATAGCCACACTAAAATAGATGAAATCATTAAATTCATTAGCTACAAGATTTGTAATAGTATATCAGGGAGTTTGAAATACATTTACATTATAGCCTAATTAAGATAAGAGTAACACTAACTTGATTTGCCAATGAGCTTAATATTATGTTTGCTTTTAGTAAAGTTGAGTGTAGATCACTTCAGATTTTATATTTTTTTTTATTAGATGCATGTCAATATGATTTCTAATTTCTAGACTTTAATTGTATTTAATATAATTTGTAGAACGTCCTCCTGGTACAAAGTTTACCAAATACTGCTCCGTGTTAATTATGATTTAGTTATTATCATGTTTCTGATAAGAGAAATGACCTAAGTTCTAGTATTAGCACTAATATATATTTAATGATTTCCTCGCAAATACTAAGTTCTCATATTAAGTACTTAGCAATATCAAGTACTAGATGATTCGTGACGCCTTGTGTCACTCAGTGTTAAGAAATTAATAAAATACATTCACTGAATGTGATAGACAGGAATAACTGTTACTGCTGTTTCTTGTTATTAAATCACGGAAACAAATATTCTTGTATGGTCCCAAGCTTTTAATATAGTATTTTTAACATAATTCAAGATTTATATATATATATATATATATTTGTAAAAGTTGGGAGCAGTCCTTCTTCAATACATGCTTTTAGAAACTGGATGTCTGTTTCCACTTGATTTAATTTTGTCTTATATTTTTCCAAAATACGAAATTTTTTCTTCAACTCAGAACTCAACTTAAAAATTAATTCACCATAATTTCTTGTTTTATTATTGAACATGTTTCGGTGTACGTTCACCATCTTCAGCAAAACACACGATTAATTACAATTACCTTAACAAATGAATCTAATAGTTAAATTACATTTCAAAAACAATGAAATACAGTTTTGCCAACACTGACAACCCCTAACCTGTCAGTGTAACCTTAGTTAACTTGTTCACTCATTGTTTTTGAAATGTAATTTAACTATTAGATTCATTTGTTAAGGTAATTGTAATTAATCGTGTGTTTTGCTGAAGATGGTGAACGTACACCGAAACATGTTCAATAATAAAACAAGAAATTATGGTGAATTAATTTTTAAGTTGAGTTCTGAGTTGAAGAAAAAATTTCGTATTTTGGAAAAATATAAGACAAAATTAAATCAAGTGGAAACAGACATCCAGTTTTTAAAATCATATATATATATATATATATATTATATATATATATATATATATATCAATGTTCAAACCACAAAAAGAAATGGGAAACAAACAGGACTAAGATCTTTCAACCGCAACAAGCGGTCTTCGTCATAGTCAAAAACCCAACTGAGTTCATTCATTCATTCAAAAACCCAAAAACAATCATTCAAAAGTAAAAAAAAATCATTTATTTTATTGCATAAATAAATAAATAGAACATCAGTTCAAGTTATATAGACAATCAAGCATATTTAAAACTAATAAAACCTATAAATTGAAATATTCTTTTTATTTTACCCATCATAATAATTAAGATTAATGCAATGTGTCTTTATAACATTACCTTGGCACAATCGTATTTAAGCTGATATTTGTGTTTTAGTTTGTATTCTTAAAATTATTCTTTTTAAACCTCTAATATAATAGTTTATTATATATGCTTCGAAATTTCATACATCTGTTTAACGGGATAGTTCCAAATAATAATTTTAAATGAAAACGTGGCTTTATTTAAAGTTTTATTTGAACCGATTCTTGATAAATAAATTATATATGTATATATAAATATATATAAATATATATACCATGATAAACGAAAAACGGTCTGGCAGGACAGATTACACTTAAAATAAACTGTAACACATAGACTGAAAAGTAAGTCTTTGTTATGTTTCAGTCTATGTGTCACATTTGATTTTAAGTATATATATATATATATAATATATATATATATATATATATGCTTTTAAAAACTGGATGTCTGTTTCCACTTGATTTAATTTTGTCTTATATTTTTCCAAAATACGAAATTTTTTCTTCAACTCAGAACTCAACTTAAAAATTAATTCACCATAATTTCTTGTTTTATTATTGAACATGTTTCGGTGTACGTTCACCATCTTCAGCAAACACACGATTAATTATAATTACCTTAACAAATGAATCTAATAGTTAAATTACATTTCAAAAACAATGAGTGAACAAGTTAACTAAGGTTACACTGACAGGTTAGGGGTTGTCAGTGTTGGCAAAACTAGCCCTAGGTTTCCAAACAAGCGCAACTGGTTGGCAAAATTACCTTTTTGATCGTTCATTCTAGGAGCTTTTTCTAGTATGAACAGCGCTTCTAATATCCTGAGTCTTCTTCCGTCCTTTTCTTTTGCTATAATTCTAGTATTATTCACCATAGTTTCCCTCGAAATTTTTGTTTTGTGAATCTTTTGGAAGTGTTCTTTGGGGGCTCCTGAAACCAGATGCATCGTCAGCCTCCTAGAAAGGGTAGTAGTTGTTGATCCTATATATGAGTATTTTTGGAATTCACAGTTTCCCAGTGGACATTGAAACTCATATACTAGGTTCGTTTGTTTCAGCGGCTGTTTCTTTTCATGCTGGTTCCTTATAATCACTTGCTTGGTGGTTTTGTTCCTATAGAAAATAATAAGCTGGATCCTGTCTTCTTGCTTTTTAACCTTGATATTGTTTTTTAATATTGTTTTAATTATTCTTTCGTCTGTGAAAACAGACGTTTTCACAGACGAAAGAATAATTAAAACAATATTAAAAAACAATATCAAGGTTAAAAAGCAAGAAGACAGGATCCAGCTTATTATTTTCTATAGGAACAAAACCACCAAGCAAGTGATTATAAGGAACCACATGAAAAGAAACAGCCGCTGAAACAAACGAACCTAGTATATGAGTTTCAATGTCCACTGGGAAACTGTGAATTCCAAAAATACTCATATATAGGATCAACAACTACTACCCTTCTAGGAGGCTGACGATGCATCTGTTTCAGGAGCCCCCAAAGAACACTTCCAAAAGATTCACAAAACAAAAATTTCGAGGGAAACTATGGTGAATAATACTAAGAATTATAGCAAAAGAAAAGGACGGAAGAAGACTCAGGATATTAGAAGCGCTGTTCATACTAGAAAAAGCTCCTAGAATGAACGATCAAAAAGGTAATTTTGCCAACCAGTTGCGCTTGTTTGGAAACCTAGGCTAGTTTTGCCAACACTGACAACCCCTAACCTGTCAGTGTAACCTTAGTTAACTTGTTCACTTCATTGTTTTTGAAATGTAATTTAACTATTAGATTCATTTGTTAAGGTAATTATAATTAATCGTGTTTTGCTGAAGATGGTGAACGTACACCGAAACATGTTCAATAATAAAACAAGAAATTATGGTGAATTAATTTTTAAGTTGAGTCCTGAGTTGAAGAAAAAATTTCGTATTTTGGAAAAATATAAGACAAAATTAAATCAAGTGGAAACAGACATCCAGTTTTTAAAAGCATGTATTGAAGAAGGACTGCTCCCAACTTTTACAAATATATATATATATATACGTTTCACGATGAATCACAAACAAAAAACCAAGGAGCAAACAGACGTACTGTCTCTAATTTTCGGTTGAACCGTCATCAGGAGAGTTGAGATAGGGACACCAAGCGCACTTGTGAAGCGACGGTTGGAGACGTTTGTTGTCCTTTTGGATCGTTTTTCTGTTTACAATATATATATATATAATATATATATATATCAATGATCAACCACAATAAGAAATGGGAAAACAAGACTAAGATCTTTCAACCGTAACAAGCGGTCTTCGTCAGAGTCAAAAACCCAACTGTCTCAGAGTTTCTTTTTGTGGTTTGATCATTGATTGTTATTTTCAATATTGATTGTTATTATCAAGATGTTAGTCTTGTTTTCCCATTTCTTATTATGGTTTGATCATTGATTGTTATTTCACGTGGTTATGTGAAATCTTTATATATATATATATATATACTACTATTAAGTACTACTACTCCCGATGACGAACAACAGTTCGAAATATTGAATTCTGTAAGTGTTCTTTTTATCCTTTTTTCCATATCGTGCTTTGTGTAATTTAAAGTTATATATATATATATATATATATATATAATATATGTGTGTGTGTGTGTGTGTGTGTGTGTATGTGTATGTATGTGTGTGTGTGTTTGTGTGTGTGTGTTAATAACAAGAATTAACAGCATACACATGAAATAGACAAAAACATCGTCTGTACAACAATAAGATTTACGAAAATGGGACCATGATCATTAGTAGTAAAACCCGTTAGGTTTATTCTATAACAGAAATAGATTTTACATGTGGAGTAATTAACTTTACTTGACTTATGTAGAGAGAATTTATTTTTCATTCTTTTTTATCTTTAATGCCGTTATTTGTAAAGTCATATATCACTTACTGTTTTCTTTAATATTTATTTATATGATCCAGAATAAACTGAAGTTAACATGTATTCTAAGTTTCACCAGTGTGCAAAATCCAAAAAAGAACACCGGAGTTTTATAAGTATATAGATAAGCTGTTATATTGTGAACTATGTTAGGCCAGGCAGGAAATGGAATAACAAAAAATGACTGTTTTGATTTAGTACGAGTCATGCCTATGACAGGTAGATTTTCAACATGAAATTGCAAAAATAATAAATGACAGACGTAGATGCTGAGAACTGCATGACTCTGCTAGATTAATTTAAATCTTATCGCTTTCCACATTTTTTTTTGCTTCAATGATTCATTTAATTTGTCATTTCTTTGTTTGAAATGTCTAAAACTAATTTCTAAAAGAACAAAAAGTCTCAGTATCAAGTATTTTTCCTTCAAATAGTCAAACTTTTAGTGATCCTTGGCTCACTGAATGCATTGAAATATTAATGACCCTCATAAATTGTTTTATTATAGAAACAGTTGCTTTCATTAAACTAACAATTATCAGTTTCCCAATGGTTGTGAAGAAAGATTATTTTGTTCAATATTAATTGATTAGAGCATTTTGTGTGAAAAATCAATCATACCATGGAAAGCGACAGAAATTTATATAGAGTAAAAAATTAATGAAATGGTCTCCACATATAAAAATTTAATGGTATAAACAACGCGTTTCGAACACGTAGTGTTCTTCCTAAGGAAGATACTTATGGTATAAACGCGTTGTTTATACCATTAAATTTTTATATCTGGAGACCATTTCATTAACTTTTTACCCTACAATGAGTAAATACCACATAATAAGTGATTGCACTACGTTAGAAATTTATATTTATTGGTGCTGATTTCTTATATATAAAAATATTATTCCTCTAATATCTCATATAAGTCAATAAATTATTTCAATTTTTCCATTGTACTTCTAAACATCAATTTTATTTCAGTGGATTCACTCAAAACAATTTTAAGTCAATTTAAACAAATATCAATAAATTTGACAAGTATAGTGAGTGATCCGGTAGTCTAGGATAAACAATCAGTTTTTACAGTGTATTGTTCTTTGCCTTGAGTTAAATTTCATAAATTTTTGTTTATGAATTTTTAATTTTTAGTTTCATTATTGGGCAAAGTTTCATAGTTCTCAAGTAAGCCGTTTAGCATAAAAAAAAAAAAAAAAAATTCTGAAAACAGAAAATGTATTATAACGGCCCTCTGGTGAATGTAATTTTAAAACAATCTATCTTAACTCATTTTCCATGAGTTGGAAATTAAAATTAGTTGGCATTTAAAGATAATGCCAACTCACCAACCCACCCAGCTACACACACACAGACATCATCGATAAAACGTCATAAAAGGATTCTGGTACCTCAAAATATGTAATTCTGTCAAAATCTCGATATATATGATGAAACCACAATATGAAAACCCAACTCAGTTGGGTTTTTGACTCTGACGAAGACCGCTTGTTACGGTTGAAAGATCTTAGTCTTGTTTTCCCATTTCTTATTGTGGTTTGATCATTGATTGTTATTTCACGTGTTTATGTCAAATCTTTATCTATATATATTAGTGTATTAAATCTGTTTATATGATGCAACTAGAATATTTTAGAATTTTAATAATGTAGAGTCTTTTTTATACATAGTAACTATTAAAAAGTGCATTGTTGACTGAACTGTTTTGTCCCATAGATAAAAGACACATGCTTATGAAATTATAATTCCTTTATTGTTTGCAATATTCTATGTGGACACACACACACGCATATATATGTATAACCTAAGATTTTGGAACCTCCACGATTGTTTAACCTCCTAGTCGTCTCAATGTTGTTAATTCCTTATATGGCCATGATTAATTAGTGTTTATAATATTTATAATAATTATTGTTAGTATTTTCCTTAGTTATTTTTAATATGATATAATACATTATCCCTGAAGATGGTCTATGATGACTGAAACGTCGGAACAATTAATTGTGTAGTTTATGTTAAATTTATAGCTTAGTATTATACTCGTAGATTGGATTACTGTTATGTATTTCAGTAATATATCATTTGGAGAATTGATGTATATTTTACTAGAAGGGTTGACAACCAAGTTTAGAAAACTGGAGAATTTAAACAGAAAAAGAACAAAAATGAATTTGGCATACTTTTTAATGAAACCTATATATAAAAGTATACTTTGGGAGCAGACCTTGTAAACACATTTCGTTAAATGCCTTGCTTATATTTAACTTTGTATGTCTCCTACATACCTTCTCTAATTGTCTTATAAGAGTCTTCCATTTCATTAGTAACATGTACACCAGTTCACACATATATATATATATATATATATATATATATATATATATATATATATATATATAGAAATAAATTCACACAAGGGGTTCTTGAGGATTTTGGTCATAAAACGTACAACTCCTGATTATAAGCCGACGTTTCGCCAAAAGTTGTTTCGCATTTTCAAGGCTAAAAAACAATTTATTAATGACATAAGTAAAGCAAGATAAATACATCACCGGACACCACCCAACAGAAAACAAACAACACAAACAAAAATTTTGTAACAAGAGAACCACAAAGGATGGTTTAAAAGAATTCATCCTACATGTTAATAGCGATTTCAATAGACTTAAAATCTTAGAAGCTCTGTACATTAAAGACTTGTTACCTAGTTTAAATGTACAAAGTAATGACTTCAATGTAATTCCTAGTTTTAAGAATATAGACAATTTTTTTAAATTAGTAAGAAAAGAGGGTGATGACCGAGCTAGGTTTAGTTGAAGGGCCATATGTTTTTTGTTGACCTGCACTCACCCCTACTCCACCCCTACCACCAACTTTCACTTCGACAGAAAGCAGTTTTCAGTTGGCATTTAAACGCCAAAGTAGTCAGTAATATGTATATTTAGTTAATATAAGTAGTTTAAGAACCTGATGATGACCCATGGGGCCGAAAGCTTGTTATCTTAGTTTAATCTAGTGTAGTGTTTAATTAAATATAGTTAGCTCCAGTGAAGTGTTTATTTAGTGTTTCAGCCTTCTGAATGTCGTATGCTAGTTTGCTTTGGCAATTATCACCTTCTCAAAAGAAAATTGTAAGGAAAATAGAAGCTACGAGTATAAGTAGGAAGATCGTGAATGCAGAATCTGCTATCAAATTCAATATATATATATATAACAGATTCAATAATATATCGACCGTTTGATAGAATAGATGTGTTCTCTAATCGGGGTTCGGTCAATTTTCAAGGATAATTGATATGTGATATAGTTGATATGTGATTTCTTATTATCCTTTGTTTGTAGGCCTATGAAAAAGGTTTTAAATAAAACCGAAACCTTGGCAACGAGAGTTTGTTTTTTTATTCTGAAAAATTGACCGAACCCCGATTAGAGAACACACCTATATATATATATATATATATGTGAGATTAAACTTTCTGCCCACTTTTGTCTTAATTAGTTTTCTGGATTTCTTTTCCAAATCTCGAAGTCTCACTTTAATTTCTTTAGGAACTAGGTGTAATAACTCACCATAGGTTTTGTTGTCCATTTTTTACCATTGTTGTCCACTTCTATACCATGAACTTAACAAGCAAGGAAAAGAAATTATTGAGATAGAGATCCCCAAATATACGAATTTCAAAAAAAAAAAATATATATATATATATGTAATAAAGCTCGTTGGTTAGAGAATGAGTAATTGAAGACAATAAATGGGAGTTCTAGTTGGACGGCGAGACAAGAGCAGGGTAGAAGTTGTAATAGACAGTCATTTGAGAAGTTAGACTGCTTATTTGGAATAAATAGATGGGAGAAATAAAGGAAGGAAAGTGATAGACTCCATTTGTGTAGGCTGCTGGGCTACGAGGCTGGATCATTCCCTTCCTAACTACTCCCAGGTACATTTCTAAGGCTCTTTATTTTAACAACAGCTAATTCACCTCTTGTGTTCTTCTCTTTTCTTTACTATCTCGCTTTCTCTTTCTTCTCCTTTCTTGTTTTTTCGTTATCATCACTACATTCTTGTACTTCCTCTCATCTTATTATTGTTTTTATCTCTCATTAATTAATATTATTTAACAATAATTATTAATAAATAATCTTTAAGATACATTATCCTATTTAATACATGCAAACAAATGTACCCCTATAATGCCAATACTAATTTTTACGTTGTAATATTGTTTCTTTCGTGTTAGCTTATCTTAAATTTTTCAATTATTATTATATGTTTTGATGGCAAAAAGATATAAATAAATGCACTGATACTGTTGAATAAAATAAGCGAAAGCAGAAATGAATATACGAAACTATGCGGATTGATACAGTCATATTAAAAAGAGTATAGATTAAAGCCGTGGTTTCCAACCTATGGGGCGCGCCCCCCTAAGGGGGCGCGAAGGGCTGCCAGGGGGGGCGCAAGCACTTCATAAATAGAAAAATTACTTAGTTACTAAGTAATTTTTCTAAATACAATTATAAATTATTTCAAATGCTACTTTATTACGTTTTTATTTTATTACGTTTTGCGACATCATACTCGTGTGAATCAGGATTTAGTTCAGTTGCTGTTCTCAAAACAAAATACCGTTCTTCCTTAGTAATAGAAAAGGAATTACGGGTCTTAATTTCATCACATTCTCCAAGATTTGAGAAACTCTGCTCAGAGAAGCAAGCGCAACCATCACACTAGTAAAGGTCAGCCTATACATTCAATCAAACATATGAGTACATAATTATGTATTGTATCATTTTTTATCTCTGACTTGTGCCGACTATGACAGTAAATAGCAATATTTAAACCAGAGTGGAGGGGGGGGGCGCAGGGAACTTATTAATTAATGAAGGGGGGCGAGAATTCGAAAAGGTTGGAAACCACTGGATTAAAGGGTGCCATATCATAAGTATTATGATATCGCTGCGGACTTATACGGAGACATCGAGGGGAAAGTTTTGGAAGCTTGATTTAAAAAGTAAGAAGTAAGTTCTATCTCTTTGAAATTCATTCATTTACTTAAATACCTATAATATAGAAACATATTATAATATGAACTTTCTTTTTCTTGAAAAATTTGCAGGATAATATTTAAAAAAAAAAATCTTAAATAAATAGAGTTAAGTAACGATTAAAATTTTTAATCGTGATTATCGCACGATTAATCATGCCTTAATCTTACTTTTGGTCGTAATTTTTTTGTATGAACTATTGTCCGATATAAGTGGAATTTATGACAAGTAGTTTGATTTTCAATACAAAAATCGTTTATTCAAATACTGAAACATTTAACAAACTTGATGGTTACAAAGAAAAATCGGCATTACATGCAGAACATAAGTCACTGGTGCTGTTTCGATAACCAGCTTTGGAGAGAAACCAGTTTGTTCAGGATATTGGAACTGAGTGAAGTATGCTTCTTGTTAAGTATGTTCTCATCAGTACTAGTTGCTATCTTATGGGTCTACTGCTCTTTTCCTGAAGACTACATATGACAATATTGCGTTATTATATTATAGTGTGTTCTTGAATGGTTTGTCAATCTAGATTAAATCAGCCGAGTTACGATTAATTTTTAATCATCAATTAAAAAAAAATTGATGGTATAAAAATTAACGTGGTAATCGCGATAATTAATGCAATTAATTCCCGGCCCTATATATAAATAAAAGTAATGCGGCTGTCGTTTCAACAGCGAAATAAATAAAAATCACTATTAAATTGCTATTTGCAGTAAACGATTGAAATTCAGAAAAATTTGTCCATTTAAGAACATGCATGTACTCCTCGTTTAATAAGGTAATTCGGACCAAGGAAGCTGTTGCTAAGCGAATGTGTGTACATACGTCAGTCAGGTAGCTTACAGCGTACCTTACATTCTATTTTTCTCTTTTCAATCAATAAATGTATATCAGTTTTTTTTATTATTTACTCATTAATTTCAAGATTTTAAAACGTAGGCTATATTAGGTAGTACTGGACTGAACGTATTGAACAATTCCTCAAATGCTCTACTGTATTTTATTATAGCTTAATTGTTTCATAACAATTCAGTCGGTGTAGTACTGAATACCCACGAATATCGTCTCGCTTGTGTTTTTGTAACTCTGAGAGAATTATAATAAACGATATTAATTGGCCCAGTTGGAGAGTCCAACGTTCTTCGGAGTTGTCGTTAAACCAGGAACACCTGTACAGTACTCCTAATATGCACCAGACAAGTTTATATATACAGTTTGCTCCATCATATAATATTGCCCAAAAACAATAAACCATTTCTATTTTACAGGATTTATTTATTTGAAAAATATTACTTTCGTCCATCAAACTGTTTAATCTGCAGCGTACCCCACAATCTTTTAAATACACACCCACCCACATAGACACCAACATCATCTAAAGAACAGTAGGAAAAAACTTTGCATATCTCAAAACACGTAAATGTGGAAACATTTCGAAGTCAATATTTTGTTTTCATTATTACTATACTTTATTTATAATATACAATATAATATGTTTCAAATTTTATCTACTTCTAGTAAAGTTGAGTGTAGACTACTTCAATCTTTTTCAACCAATTGGGCTTATATTAGACGTAAAGAACATTTTGTTATACTAGCAATTAATTAATTGATTTTTTTAATAAGACTGGATGCTGAATAAGACTGGATTGTGTTGGAATAATCCAGTGAAAGCCTGTCATGATGTGTATGTGTGTGTGTGCGTGTTTGTGTGTGTGTGTGTGCGTGTTTGAGTGTGTGTGTGTGTGTGTGGGGGGGGGGGGGGTGGTGTGTGTGTGTGTGTGTGTGAGTGTGTGTGTGTGTGTGTGTGTGTGTGTGTGTGTGTGTGTGTGTCGCAGTGTAAAGACATCGCATTTTATCTTCAGCTAGCCTATTCCCTAATGGACATTTGAATGATGATGATTGATATTTCCCCCTACGCATATTCTTTTTTTCACCTTTCGCTCTCTACTAGCCACCAAAATGTTTAATGTCTCATTTGTTCATTATTCAGAGTACCATTTATAGTTCTGCCTCTAACTATAGTTAGAAATAACACATGGTCTCTAAGATAACATTTCAGTGAGAACTTTTCCGGTTTGTAGACCTACTCCTAAATGTTCAGTCAGTACTTATCTGTGTATTAGTAGCTATAATTTTTACATTACTAAATCGTATCAAAATTAAATTATATTATATTTGGGGATTTTAAACATTATGTCTCCGCACAAAAAAAGTTTAAATGAAAGCTAACAACGCGTTTCGAACACTTAGTGTTCTTCTTCAGGTTAACATATACACTCTTGAGTCTCGATCTACGGGAGTGACTTAAGAAGTACAGTTCTTTCATACTAAACTTTTTTTGTGTGGACACGTAATTTTTGTAATCCTCAATATGAGTAAAGTTGACACTATAACAGATTGCGCAAGTAATAAATTTAATTAAAATACTAATAAAATACAGCAGATTTAGAGTTTGGTTACTTCTTTATTAATTGCGACAAACTGAGTCCATGTTCATCTTTTTTTTGGAAATCTGTATATTTGTGTCGCCTTTCTTTTCTTTTCTTATAAACATTTATTTGCAACATGCTGTACAAAAGCAGTACATGGTACTTATGAATTATATATATATATATATAGAAAATTGTCACAATAACACGTGATATAAATATTCAGGTAACTCACCACAAATTAAAGAAGATAGTCGCTCTAACGCATTTAGCTTTCACGTCGTCAGAGAGCAAAGGCCTTAGAGCGACTATCTTCTTTAATTTGTGGTGAGTTACCTGAGTATATATATATATATGTCTGTCTGTAGGTATGTGTGTTTATGCATGTTTTCCCTGTAGACAATTTATTCAAGTAACATACAAAACATTTTTGATTCAACCTTATGTAACTTTTTCCCGGGAAGCCAATGATGCTATTTTCATTTTGATCAGAGCTCATTTGGGGGTCTACGGACCCAATATTTATAAACCTCTTCATAATATATAAGTTTGGCTTTATAACCTGTTTATTTACATTTTGACTAATTGGTAATAGCGGACGCTTGAAGGCTGTTCCTTATGACCAACTTCTAATATTTCTACCTACTTATGTTCAATTGAAAACATTAAGTACCAGACGTTTTATTATTGTTTTCAGATTGATATTAAAGACAACTACTGTAATTAAATATAGGTTTGTTATTAACTACAACAAATCTTTAGTTATGAGCAATAGTTAGTTTGCTATTGACTTTCTCTATCTAACTTGTTTAACTTGCTTTAAGGATTAGTTATTTAACATGATATTATACTTCGTGATAGTATTACGAGTAATAATGGTAATATCTAAACAATAATTCAATTATTTTGGCTATTCTGTTGGCTTTATTGAATTCCTGGCTAGGAGCCCACAGAGTTAAAGTTAAATGGTTGTAAGACATGCTTATTTACTTCTGATTATTAATTCGTTTTTTTAAAAATTCAATTATTACTAAATTATTAGTAATAAATATCCGGTCCTACTCCATAGAAGCAAAATGATAAGTTATTATGTATCCATGACCTCTAATTTCTCAGGCAATGACCAGTAGATCAGTTCGTGTAACAAATAAAGTGAAAGTTTATTAGATATTTGTAAAAAGTGTTAGTATTGAAGTAAAAACAATGGAGATTTGTGAATTAGTTATTGTATGTAGTGGCAAATCAGTTTGAAGGTGGTAGAACAATTTGTCATCAATGCAGATTGGCTTGGCGTGTGAAAACCGATAGACGGAAAGCGTGTTCCAATATTACCAATGCATCTGCTGCTATCGCAAACAGAGTAGCTGGGATAGCAAAAGGTTCTGATTCGGTGCAGTGAAAGAAGCCGGCTTTGGCTGCGATATCGCCAAGATAACAGGCTCAAAGGTAAATCCATCATGTTTTGCCGCTGTTATCAGCGTAACAGGTCTCCCAGGGAAGAAATCAGAGAGTTATAGGGCGTGGGGGTAAAAACATTAATATTCATTAGAGCCTTGCGGCTTGTTAGGGGGGGCAGGATTTATTCGCACGTGCGAATTTACACACGCGCAATAATGGCGAGATATTGCCACAGATAGCGTTTACTTTTATCGTCCCCCTAGCTCGAAATTATTCACAATATGACTCAATGAATAATATTCCCCCGACTACTTTATAATTCTTCTTACACAAGCATCCTTTAATATCAAACAAACTCAATATTATTATAAAATCAAACAAACAAATACTCCCTCATAATACTAGTAATAATAAAATGTAGTTATCCTCTTTAAATAACTAATACTCATTTTGAAGTAAAAATTTGAAATGTAAACAAACAACAATTCTCATGCAATATAATTATGTACAAGAATTACATATATATATTTTTAAAAAACGCTTTTGCTTTGTAAAATAATTATTTATTTGGACCTTTCCTCATTTCTTTTGCTACTCATAGTAGTGATTCCCTTGAAACGTATTTATGCAAATGAACTAATTTGAAGTCAACAGATCTTTGCCGATAAGTAGAGACTTTACAAACTCTCATGTAGCTTTTATTTTTTTTTAGGAAAAAAAGAAAATTTTAAGGTTTTTTGAAATACTATTTATATAATAATGATCTGTTAACATATTTATCTCTTTTGTAAAATTGTGACTTCTCTCTCTCTCTATCCCCCCTCACTCTCTTTCCCACTCTCTATCCCCCTCTCACTCTCTCTCTCTCTCTCTCTCTCTCTCTCTCTCTCTCTCTCTCTCTCTCTCTCTCTGTCACTCTTTCCGTATCTTTTTCTCACGTTCATTTCTTCTAAGAACTGAACTAAGATATTTCAACCAAAACAATGGCCTTCATCAGAGTCTAACTAATATTGTATGCTGTGTATGGTTAGTATCAGTTGGACTTCATCAGAGTCTAACTAATATTGTATGCTGTGTATGGTTAGTATCAGTTGGACTTCATCAGAGTCTAACTAATATTGTATGCTGTGTATGGTTAGTATCAGTTGGACTTCATCAGAGTCTAACTAATATTGTATGCTGTGTATGGTTAGTATCAGTTGGACTTCATCAGAGTCTAACTAATATTGTATGCTGTGTATGGTTAGTATCAGTTGGACTTCATCAGAGTCTAACTAATATTGTATGCTGTGTATGGTTAGTATCAGTTGGACTTCATCAGAGTCTAACTAATATTGTATGCTGTGTATGGTTAGTATCAGTTGGACTTCATCAGAGTCTAACTAATATTGTATGCTGTGTATGGTTAGTATCAGTGGACTTCATCAGAGTCTAACTAATATTGTATGCTGTGTATGGTTAGTATCAGTTGGACTTCATCAGAGTCTAACTAATATTGTATGCTGTGTATGGTTAGTATCAGTTGGACTTCATAGACGTTTTAACTTTGTATTTACTGTGTATGTTATATCAGTGGACTTTAGACAATGATATATTTACTGTGGTTTAGACTATGACACAACATATTGTGGTTTTAGATGATAAATATAACTTACTGTGTATTATACGATGATATGTCACACTCTGCTTTAGACGATGATATATCTTACTGTGGTTTAGACTATGACACAACATATTGTGGTTTAGATGATAATATAACATACTGTGTGTTATACGATGATATGTCACACTCTGCTTTAGACGATGATATATCTTACTGTGGTTTAGACTATGACACAACATATTGTGGTGTAGATGATAATATAACTTACTGTGTATTATACGATGATATGTCACACTCTGCTTTAGACGGTGATATATCTTACTGTGGTTTAGACTATGACACAACATATTGTGGTTTAGATGATAATATAACATACTGTGTATTATACGATGATATGTCACACTCTGGTTGAGACGATGATATATCTTACTGTGGTTTAGACTATGACACAACATATTGTGGTTTAGATGATAATATAACATACTGTGTGTTATACGATGATATGTCACACTCTGGTTGAGACGATGATATGTCACACTTTGGTTTAGACGATAATATAACATACTGTGTATTATACGATGATATGTCACACTCTGGTTAGAGAATATTTTAGTGTTAGACGATAAGATTTGGTTTAGACGATAAGTGTATAATTAATAACCTTATATGTCATATATGGGGCCAAGTTAGCTTAGTTGTTAACGTACTCTGCTATCAACTGCTAGGTCAGGGGTTCGACACCCACCTGTCTTTCGTTTTATTCACGCAGAAGTTGAATAAATTTGGCCACATCATCCGTCGAAAAGGACGTTAAACCGTCGGTCCCGAGCCTGTACGATGTCAGATACTAAGTAAAGATCCCTACTCTAAATATACTTTTGTTAGACAAAATTTAGGACCCCAATATAGAATCAAGAGGTAATACTGTTCGCCCTTACCAGAAGGGGTGCCAAATAATAAATGAGCCTAATCCCCCCCCCCCCCCCCCACTAACAGCACTAAAAGGTGAAAGCCTTATAAGTGTGGGGGATGGATAAATATTTCACACATATATGGACACGCGTTGTACTAAGATATGTCTTCTATTAATTTCAACTTATTTTACGGTTTTATATTTGGATACCCCTTTTGTATGGTCACGTGATAAATTGCAGAGATAAATGTCAGTGATCTTATTTCAAAACAAAATTACTAAAACCACAAGTTTACCAAATGACGTGATTTCTAACCAAACAAAAAACACTGAAAGTGGCAACTTTTCAAGTTGAAATGATAAAAAAAAAACTTGTAGTGACTTGAAGTAAACCTGAAGGGGGTAAGGTTTAAAAGAAGAGAAGGAAAACTCACCCCCTATCACCCCTTCTAACTTGCTACTTGGAAAATTTACCCCCAAACCCCTTTAAGCAAACTTTCTTAATTATTACTACTATTCAGCCTAATTTCTTTTTCCATACTAAAGACTGTCTAACTTTCCAGCTCCTAGAAACATCGCGCCATTCCTTCAAAGTCCCTTAATGCATCCAATTAAAGCAGACATGAAACTTCAATTAGAGCAAGTACTACACAACAGTTATTCCAGTTCTTCTTTTTTTTTTATTTTATTAATTAGCAACCATTTGACAGGCTGTACTTTTTTTTTATTTTCGACCCTTTTTCATTCAAATTATAAAATTAACAGCAATCTTGTGTTTTACCGTTAAACTTACATCGATTCCTTTCACTATGCATATATAACAACTGATTAAGTCGTCAGTAAGCTCACACTTGTCTAATGAACTATCCTACCTGAATGATATTTACTCCTTATCAGTAACTGGTGGCTCAAAATGTTAACCTGGTATCAAGCTACCAGTTACTTATAGGAAGGTTATAAGGTTATATAAATATATAAATTCTTAGTCTTGTTTTCCATTTGTTATTGTGGTTTGATCATTGATTGTTATTTCACGTGCTTATGATCAAACCACAATAACAAATGGAAAACAAGACAGAATTTATATATTTATATAACCTTATAATCTTTTATATACCTTTTATATACCTTTTATATACCTTTTATAACCTTTTATAACAGTTATCTTTTGTGTCCTGGATCGACTGTGCCAGTTATCTTTTGGGTCGAGTGGAAGGCTTTGTTTTAAAAAAATAATATTTATGAGGACACAAAGATTAACAAATATGTTAAATATACTGTGTATGAACAACTTATTTTACATACACAGGGAAGTCTGAGAGAAATACCACATGGAGAGTGTCACAATTACAATTATGTCAGTCTTTAATAATAAAAGGAGCTTTGGCCAAACCAGACTATGTTGATGCTACGTGAAGTATCAGATCCTGACCGTCAAACAGGTGGACTGGAAAACAGGCTGGCTTCAGAGGTAGATCGTGGTGGTCCAAGGTCCTAGGCAGACTGACGAGTGGCAGCGTCTCCGTTGGCTTCTCAAGATGATCTTACTGGTAGCTCGATACCAGGTTAATATTTTGAGCTACCAGTTACTGATAAGAAGTAAATATCACGTGTTTACGTGAAATATTTTTATAAATATATATGTATATATAATGGATTCTCAAAAAGAATTTACAGAAAACAAATCACACAAACTCACTAATATATTCTTTTTGTAAATTTAGTTTATTTAGTTCGTGAAATCGTTTCATTAGTGTTTTTACATCATAAAAAGTTGTTTGGTTGATGTATATAATTTTCCAGCCAGTTAGTCTATATATATAAAAATGAATATGTCAAATAGATAGACTCAAAAAGCATACATCCAAAAGCCGTGAAAAATTGGGAAATTATTAGGTATATACCTGGGAAGGTTTATGTATTTTTTTTTAAAAACAGAGTTGTGGTTCAGGTGCTACCAAACAAATATCATAATAGATAAGGTTTGCTATATAACCTGTTTGTTTACATTTTAACTTTAATTGGTAATGGCAGCCGCGGGTAGGTTATTCCTTATGAATAACCAACATTTAATATTTCCACATGCGTTGTTCAATTGGAAACATCCAGGTACTAGAAGTTTTAATATTGTTTTCAGATTGATATTAAAGACAATTATTGTAATATTATATGGGTTTCTTATTAACATTGACAAAGCTATAGTTATTAGCAATAGTTTACTATTAACTTGTCTTACTTATTGGTTTAACTTGCTTTAAGCATTAAAGAAAGTTATGCGCTAAATAATAAATTATAAACTTTAAGTATGCAAGATAGTATTACGAATAATAATGATAGTGTTTGAGGCATAATTCAAATCTTTGGCTAAAGTATTATTAAAGTTTAATGGATTTAAGGCTTGCTTATTTATTTCTGATTGATTAATTAGTTTGTTTAAAATATTTAATAATTAATTAATTTTTAGTAATTAGTATTCGGCTCTACTTCATACAAGCAAAAAGATAAGTTATTATATATCGATGATGTCTAACTAGAAGATGTTTATGATAAGATCTATGTCTAAATCAGTAAAACTAATAAGGTAATACATACAGCATAAAAAATTAATTAAGAAATATTCAAATAATAATGTACATAAATAAAACTTAATTAATTAATAAAACTTAGTTAATTAATTATTAACTTAGTAAGTTAATTATTAAAATGTATTAATTAATAAAACTTAGTTAATTGTGTGTATAAACACAATTCTTAACCTTAATATAATAACACTTAACATAATATAATGGAAAATATAGGTACAATTTAACATTAGGCACTCAACTGACACTTTTCACACAATGCTTCTTCATAAATTTGATGAATATTTCATCAAAATATTGTTATTCTTAATTGAATGAAAAGTAGTGTGATATGGTTTAGCCCCATTAACAAACCGTCTCCTAATTGAATGATTTATAGGTTTAAAATGACGTGTCATCATATTTAACAAGTAATTGGAGCTATGACTTCTTCCAACATTTGTTGTTGTATTTTTCGACGAAAAATATTCTTTTTATTATTTGTTTAATCTAAACTATCAACTACCAATTATATTAAAACAATGTGTGCAATTTAAAATCAATGTTATATTATATCTTTTTTGCGTAATCTATAATTTATATTCTGTATTAATTTTCTTTATCTGAAAAAAAGTTAAGTCTAACGGAACTATAGAAAAGTTGTATTGTTTTCATTACATATTATTTATTATTAGAGTTGGAATCGAATTGTTTCCCGGTCAACGCCGGGTAGATCAGCTAGTATTTAATAAACACAGACTATAATCCCGGTGGATTCACTAACTTTTCAATATTTCAACAATCATAACGGTCAAAATATTGAAAAGTGAGTCCTAATTGTTAAATTTCTTTTGATGTGTCACAGTTTATTTAAGTTATATATATATATTAATTTTCAATATTTCGACTGCCATTACGGTCGAAATATTGAAAATATTATCTGCCCTGCATGACCATTTTTCGTTTATCATGGTAAATATATATATATATATATATATATATAATATATATATATATATATATATATATATATATAGTAGCTCTTCGAGCTACTTGAACTAGTGACCGCCGCCTGGAGCCCCCAGTCATTCTCTGCCAGCGCGAGTGGACGCACGTGCCTCTTCCTCTTCCTTCTTCTTCCCTTCTTCTTCCCTTCTTCTCCTTGACGACGAACTTCAGTTCGAAATATCGACCCAGTAAGTTTTCTCGCTTCTTCTATTTCTTGTATTTTTTCATTTATATATATATATATATATATATATATATATATATATATATATTATATCAATGATCAAACCACAATAAGAAAATGGGAAAACAAGACTAAGATCTTTCAACCGTAACAAGCGGTCTTCGTCAGAGTCAAAAACCTGACGAAGACCGCTTGTTACGGTTGAAAGATCTTAGTCTTGTTTTCCCATTTTCTTATTGTGGTTTGATCATTGATTGTTATTTCACGTATTTATGTGAAATCTTTTATATATATGGCCCAAAAGTCACTGACAATTAAAAAAAATTCATAACTCTTTTGTTTCTGATTATTTTTCTTATATTTTTTCAGAGCATTTAGAACTACCCTTCCGACATTATTATGAACAAATATAGCACCGAGGAACGAATCCTCATTGTACAGTGGTACTTTGAGTCACATGGTTCAAATTCAGAAACCCAGCGTTGTTACCGTCGACATTTTAATACCAGGAATGCACCAAGCGTAAATGCCATTAAAGAAAGGGTGTATAGGAATAAACCTCGGACAATAAACGACTTAAAACGATCAAATAAGAGACATAAGCCCGAAAATGCTTTCAAATGTTATGCAAAGTGTGTTGGATAGGGCTATTCAGTGCGAAACCGAAAATTTTACTTCCCTATTTTAATTAGTGATAAATTTAAGTGAAATTGAATAATTATAACCATATATATTGCCAAAAATATCAGAAGGATCAGTTTACCTATTGCTAAAATTTGGTGAGTGTAACTTATGAATTACAGGAGCTATTGAACATTTAAAAGTGTCAGTGACTTTTGGGCCACCTTTTATATATATATTTCTGTCTAGTTCTGAATAAAGTAATTTACATTGTTTCATTTCATTGTTTTTCCTGAGAAAAAAATTATGAACTATACAGGTGAAAATGAAATTGAGACATAAATGGGCATTGTTTGTATTAAGTGGATTGTTGGAGGAGTACATGTTTTAGGGACCAGTTAGCTTGGAGTAGTCTGAAGAGAAACTAATTCCAGCCAAGTTTGTCTAGAGAGTAGTATTTCAATAGCAGGCTCTAAACCTCCCAATGTTGAGGCTTTGATGCAACGCTCAAATCTGACAAGCAAGTCTAATCCCTAAGTAATTAAATTACTCATTAACTCATTCTGGTTAATGAGCTGTTTACAACTTAATATTGAACTTCTTATGTCATTAGCTCAATGATTAAACAAGAATAATTAATAAGGTTTATTTTTTGATTATATTATAATTAATAAAATTCAATAATGAAAACAATGTTACTATATAACGTTATTAAAGATTTAAAAATTTTATTGGTAATATATTTGTCTTTTGCAAAGCACATTAATTATACTTAACAGCATGTGTAAGTGTGTGTGTGTTTGTGTTTCTGTGTGTTCATTTTAAACCCAATTCATTACAACATGCTCCACACAAAGTATTTTTGGCCATAACATTGCAATAATCGTTTTATCTAAAGCTAACTTAAAATATATAACATTGTTGTTAAGTATAATATACAAGTATCTTATGAAATTAACATCTAGTTAATTACTGTTTAATATCCTTTTTATAAAATGATAAGTTATTGTCCATATATCCTTCTGAAGGCCACCTTCCTTTTCTAATTACATATGCCTGCATAAGCACTTTTTCCCTTGTCCTATATTTTAGCAGTCCCATAAAAGATGGTCTATCGCTTACGGTGTGATTCCTTTAGCAGTGATTGTATACGAAAAGATGATTACCGACTGTTTTACTCATTCCAACTAGATTTCAATTCTTGATTCCTGCATTAGTCGAACTGTTTGTGTTTCTTCAATCTTCATTCGAGCTTTATAAATCTTTAAAAATTTACTGAACAGCACCAATCATAAATACTAACAGTACATACAAATTAATATAACAAACTAAATTGAAGAACTTATGTTGGTTATTTTATACTATACTTAACTCAAATAAACGTGTTCCAAAAAGACTTGAGTAAAAAGCAAATTATTCGCTACAGTTAGGTATTTCATTGTTTCAAATATATCATCTATTACCGATACATTCTTATCTATTTAATTATGAAAAATATAATCACAAAAAGATTATATTTATTCTAAGGTAGTGCAATCAGTATTATGTGGTATTTACTCATAATAGGGTACAATATTAATGAAATAGTTTACACATATAAAAATTTAATAATATGAAAAACGAGTTTCGAACACGTAATGTTCTTTTTCAGGCATTATCCAAGGACGAGTGCTAATCATGCGTGGTTAATGCCTGAGGAAGAACACGCGTTATTTATATTATTAAATTTCTATATGCAGAAACTATTTCATTAAATTTTTCCCTACAATTATTTCTTATCTTTTGGGGTATTTATAAAGTTATATTCAATACGATTTTGTTTAAAACAATGATTAATGAAAGATATTAAAATGAAAATGAAAAAGTAATTAAGAAAAGTTAGCTTATGTTTAGGTGTTTGTTCTCGGATAGAAACTACATAAGTCTTATGATTTATCGTAGGACCAGTTACATATACTTAAGAACTGTCCACCTCTCCTGTCTCCATACCAATAAGAATAAATAATAAATATTATAATCATTTAATAACCTGGTGATAACTCTGTATTGCCAAAAAACTACTTTGATAATGACATTATTTTCAACATGACTTAGGTTTAGATTGCAGCAGCTGTCTTTTAAGACAATACACATAGGCTAAACATTAGTCCTTTGCGATACCACGCGATGAACATTCTACATCAGTGGTCCTACATTTTGCCTAATTCGTGTGAATCTAGATTAGTAGAGTAGTATTCTTATGAAATAAATGGCATCGTACAGGCTTTTAATCTATGCGTCGTGATTATCTGGGTGTACATAGGTTATTTGTTGCGACATGTTTCGACTGCTCTTGCAGTCATCTTCGAGCAAATAACCAACCCCAAAGGTACAGAGAGGTTGTTAGATGTGGGTCTCCAACTTTCTGTGTACCTGTGCGCTTGGTACGAGGTATGTGCGCTCAACTTTGAGGTCACTCATTTTTAAAACGCTCAAGAAAAAACCATTTCACGAAAACCAACGCTACGGACAAACAAATGACTGTGGCGAGTTCAGATTCATACTGGAGGCGCATCACACGTGCACCTGACGCTACTCAAGGCCACGCGTCTCCAGCTTTGCCAGATCGAAAGCGTCGTTGCCAGTCTCACTACTTTATTTACACACCTCGTATCTCTTACTCGTATCTCTCCTGAAGACAGTTCAAACCGCAAACTAGATACTGTAAGTGTGTGTTTTATTTCTCTTTGCTTTTTTACCAACATTGAACTTTATATATATATATATAATATAAAGATTTCACATAAACACGTGAAATAACAATCAATGATCAAACCACAATAAGAAAATGGGAAAACAAGACTAAGATCTTTCAACCATTGGGTTTTTGACTCTGACGAAGACCGCTTGTTACGCTTGAAAGATCTTAGTCTTGTTTTCCCATTTTCTTATTGTGGTTTGATCATTGATTGTTATTTCACGTGTTTATGTGAAATCTTTATATATATATATATATATACTTAGTGTGGTTTATAGTGAACGACATAATAAGTTTCATGTTAATGACAAAAATTTTGCTTTAGTCACTTGTTACGTTGTGCAAACAACATGATTGGTTTAGCTTTGTTTTCATAGACAAATAGAAGAATAGAAATTAAAATAAATCAAATAATGAAATTTATTTTGAATGAGCTTGATAATACATGTACTTAATAGTAAATCTGAGTGAAGATCGCGTTTGATTTATGTTGTTGTTCATATTTCTATTGGATTTTAATAATAGAGGTGGCACTAAATCATAACAGGTTTTTCGTTGGTATATGTTTTTCCCCCCAACCACAATGGCACAATTTATTCATCGAATAAGGTAATCCATGTCTGTTTCAATTTTTCAAAATGAAAACCACTCATGAAGTGGTCATTTTTTTTTTTTGTTCTCTGCTATTTGAAATGAGGGATTTGACGATAAACGATCTGGACCAGAAGAAATAACAATAAATTTTAGAGAGAGTGGACGTGTGAGGGAGGTTTGTGACATTAATACTATCTGCAGACCAGTCAAGTCCTCCTAATGAATAAACATTTTATCAGTAGCCAGTGTTGACACTCGGCCGATTACTCCTCCCCCCCATTCCCTTGAATATTAATCAGAGATATTTTATTTTGCAATTCATGTGCTCTTGCTTTAGATGTTTCCATAGTGGCATTTGTTAGACATTTTGTTCAACATAGATCGGTTTTAGAAGGGATGGGGAGCCCTCCTGACAACTAAGTGATTTACAACCCAATCTCTCTGATAATGTTATCTAACTAGTGTCACTCTAACTTTACAAGAAAGTCAAAAAGATAAACTCTTGTTTTTTTTTTAAAAAAAGATTCTGATTATCAATTGAATTTTCTGACATGACTATATGTCATATCATATCTTCCCAACTTTCTAATGTGTTGCAATCAGTTATCATGTGATGTTTACTCATTATAGGGTAAAAGTTAATGAAATAGTTACAAAATATAAAAAATATAAGGACATAAAGAACGCGTTTTGAACACGTACTGTTCTTCTTCAGGCATTAATTAAGGACTAGTATCTGTTGGTACCACAGAACACTATATATTCGAAACGCGTTGTTTAAATTATTGAATGTCTATATGTGGAGATATTAACATTCATTAAATTAAATTAATTTTTTTATGCTACAATTTACCAACTGTTGGTTATTTCCCTACTTAAAAAAAGCCAAAAATGCTCCAACTTAAAAAAAATGCAAAGTAGATATTTTTTTAACGCCAACCACTTGAAAGGAAGTATAATTTGAGGAATTTGGAGGGGAGTAGGGAGCTAGAGTGGAGTTGTGAAGTTGTAACAGTAAACTCTAATTTTCTTTCTCCTTTAATTCAACAATAATAAAATTGATACATAATTGCCTATTTCAATTTTGAACTTTGGTCATCATGTGGTTCATACAATCTTATGGGCCAGGTGCGGTCTACCGGCTGCAACCCCGTGATGTGGGGCACTGTTGCACAACTATCTTGTCCGAATTCAGTCAATAGCATGCTTCTTATGAAACAAGCTGACTAGGACAAAAGTGTAGACACAAATGACCTTTGCGATGTGTCGCTATGTGAGAAGCAGTTATTCTTCTCGGGTGGTTGTTTGCATTGCAAGAAGAGGGAGCTAGACCCCCGAACCCTACCAGTGGTAGGTTAGGTTAGGTTTGGTTGCAGTAGTAGTCACACAAGGAAACACACGTGAGCCGAACATTGGCCCTTTATGATACCACATAATGAAGATTGATTCTAAATTGGGAGTTCTGATTTTTCCTAACTCAATTGTATATAGAGTAGGGATCTTTAACGAGTACCTGACATCGTACAGGCTCGGGACCGACAGTTTTACTTGACGACATGCTCAGATTTATTCACTTCCTGCATGAATAAATCGGGGGCCAGGTGGGGATCGAACCCCGGTCCTTTCAGTTTTTATCCTTTCAGAGGCGAGTACGTTAACCACTGAGCTAAACTGGCCCCTCCTACCAGTGGTAAATGTTCTTGAAAAGTGATGCTCATCCACTGGTGAGGCCCGGACCGGGTTATGGCCCACTTCCCCTGGAGGAGGAGGCCGAATCCATATGGATACTATGGTAGTATAAGGATTACCATAGTAATAGGTCTACAGTGCAGTAGACCTAGTAGTGTCGATGATTAGGGCAAGTCTATATCAGGTTGAAGTTTGCAGGGGTATCATAGTTGAGGAATTATTTATCAGCCTATCGTATTAGGTTTTTTTGAGTAACTGAAATATTAACATTTAGCCTTGTTAACAATTATAAAATTAGTTTCATTAATGATGCATTAATTATATAAAAGATAATTTTTTTTTCTTAAAATTGCGAAAATAGCGGCAAATTTAAAGTCTTTTCATTTTGTAAAGAGAGACTCAATTAAAAATGGTTTTGCTCCTATAATGGCGAGATTATCTTTATTAAGACCTATGAAAAAAAAAAAAAATGTTTCCTTTAATTATAAAAGTCACGCAATATAATAGCTGTTACTTGTATGACACAAAGAGATTACATGGTAGTCTTTACTCCTTCGGGAAGATATTAAGAATTGTTCAACGGAAAGGCTGGTTATTAATAATAACGACGAAATCAATGTTCTAGCTCATTAAGGTGTATTTTATCTCTCTCTTCTCTAACTCTCTGTTTCGTAATTACATTCTAGAACTTCCTCGACACTCGCGAACTCTAATCACTCTTTTCTTTCCCTCCTTCACCTACACGAAATACATCTCATTTCATTCATCTGTTCAGTAACTCACTCACTCTAATTACAATTCCGGTTTTTTTTTGTTTTTTATTCTAAAATTCATTATACATATATTATATTTTACGAGTATATAAATAATCCATGCTTGCTTTACTGCAAATCAAGAAACTTATAAACATTCTAGTTCAAGTATTTTAAAAAGTCATTGCTATCGTTTTGTCGTATATCTTTTTTCATGCATTTCGTCATTACCACAGAGGTTAGTATTATTAATATTAAACATATAATATACCGTCTTACCTCGTACACTGCTGCTGTAGCTCTCTTACCGGTTTTGGGTGTCACCCATCTTCAACAAGAACTTTTTGTTGAAGATGGGTGACACCCGAAACCGGTACTAGAGCTACAGCAGCAGTACGAGGTAAGACGGTATATTATATGTTTAATATTAGTATATCATTGTGTTTATGAATCATATTAACTTTGGGTAATATTGAAGCGTGAGGAATGTACTTTTTCCTAATATATTGTCGACAAATACCGTGGTTTTTTTTTACTATTCTACCTGTAGTCTAATAGTTCATATCTATTATTTTCAAAAATTTCAAGCTTCCAGCTATAAAACTTTTAAATTATACTGAAAAGTCGGTTTTCAATTTGATTTGAGTATGCGAAATTGGCTAATTACTAATATACTTTTCCTCAATATACATTTACAGCAATATGCATTGACAGTAAATTGGATTTTTGGCAAAGGGAAAGAAAAGTGATTTTGAATTACTACTTATCATCTCTGAATTTTTGTAATATACCCGTCAGAGACAGGTATGTCTGCTAGTAATTTTATAACATGAAAAATAATAAATAAAATTATCCCACATCTGAAATTAAAGTTTATTTTAACACGACATTCTTTCATACATGTTTCTGACATTCTTCAACCAAAATAAAAATATATAAAGTTTTAAAAGGAAAACTTTGTCTTAAATCTTTATTGTAGAAAGAGGTCAGATAAACTATGTAAGAGACCACTGGATATTGGAATAAAAGCCATGTTCTCCTGTAAAGGATTATTTCGTAAAGCAAAATATACACTTTGGCTTTACAAAAATATTATTTCTGCTGTAGTTATACTACTAATATGAGATGCATCAGTGGTGTCATATACAAAAATAATCATAAATATTGATAATTGTAATTATGCGTAAGCATAAATTATGCTTAAGTGAAATATTATATATTATATACCCAAAAAGTTTGATATTAACTTTACTTATAGTAAAGTTGAGTGTACGTCACTCCAGATTTTTGTAATAACTTTTCATAATTTTTTTATATAATTCTTATATTTTTTTGTTTTCTTCCTCTTAATTCTTTTTTATATTTCATTCTAACTCGACTTCTTAGTTCTTTTTTATTTTCTCCTTCGTGGCAGCACTGCTAACACTAGTTAGCACTCTAACTAGTGAATTCTTCAGTTGACTGTTATCCCTCCGTCAATTCACTTCTTCTTCTGAAGACGACCGCCAAAACGGTCGAAATATTGAAAAATGAGTCTTTGTTACGTTTCATCCTCTGTGTCATAGTTTTTATCAAATATAAATATATTACGTCTAAAACAACGTAAGACAATCAGAAAAATTACTAAGATGTGTGTTTTGAGTTGTAATGTCATAGTTTATATCAAGCATAAATATATTACGTCTAAAACACCGTAAGACAATCAGAAAAATTACTAAGATGTGTGTTTTGAGTTGTAACAACTAGTCTGATGACATGCATCTTCTGCTCTGTTGATCTTCTCCCTACAAGAAATTGCTTGAAATCTCGATCATTGTAAGTTCTTTCTTCTGTTCTTATTATAGGAGACTAATTATATTAAGCATACAAAGATATCTGAAATATTAGAATCTTTCTACGTGTACATAGGACTAATTAAAGATATTTTTTCTACGTGTGTTATATAATTGCTATATTTGTATATTACATTATATGGAGCATAAAATGAAAGAATTATAAAAAAATGTTTAGCCTAAATAGATTTAATTGCAGATTTGTGGATTAAATGGCAAATGAAATATTTAGTTTTATAGTGAGTTGTTATTGGAACAGAAAAGTTAAGCTGGAAAGTTATGAAACAGTTGTCTCACCTAAGAGTTGAGGTTTAGATGGGGGGGGGGGGGGGGGGATTCAAAGAGATTGCACAAAAGGTGTGCCATCAACAAAGGCACGGCAAGATTCCCCAGAGGGGGGGGGGGGGGGCGACACTTAAAAACCTTAATTATGTCGTTGCCAGCAATTACCGTAAATCATAGACTGCGAAGCGGGTCCTCGTTGTGGCAGGCCCCAATAGCCCTTCGATCCCTCTAAATCACCACCTCCAGCGTCGACCCTCTAATTTCTCCACCCACACCCCCCCACCTCCTGCCCAAACCCTCCTTTTCACAACGTAATTGATCATAATTCTCTAAATCACGAGGACGCTAATTTCAAGGCGTCTTTTACTAACACTTAGGCAAACACAACAAAGCAGAGAAATTTGCCTTTTGTTGTTTAAAACAGCTCAAGTAAATCACCTGACTCTCCTTCATCACTTGATCCTTTAAATACTTGATTGTCTTTTAAAGACAAGCCTCGGACTTATAGCTGTTATCAATACAAACTTAACTAATTAAAGTTGTTAACATTTACAATAATTTTTCTATCAATTGATATAGAGAAATTGAATTCATGAAAGAGGTTCTACCCATTTTTCCAATTTTTGTTTTTTGATACTGAGAGTGTAAAAAAACATGAGTTCGAAATAATGATTTTTGTGTCTGTTGATATATATATATATATATATATATATATATCACTCAAGATTTGAAAAAAAAAACGATCCAAACTGGACGCAAATCGGCTCAAAAACGAAGAAAACCAACACACAGAGAAGGAGAAACACTTACAAACTCAAATTTTCGGTTTATCCGTCTTCAGGAGAAAATAGAATGGGTGACCAAGCACGCCGGAAACACTTTATTTATATACAATAAATTATCAAACCACAATAAGAAATGGGAAAACAAGACTAAGATCTTTCAACCGTAACAAGCGGTCTTCGTCAGAGTCAAAAACCCAACTGAAAGTTTCTCAGTTGACCGCTTGTTACGGTTGAAAGATCTTAGTCTTGTTTTCCCATTTCCTATTGTGGTTTGATCATTGATTGTTATTTCACGTGTTTATGTGAAATTTTTTTATATAAAAAGATGTATTTATTATGTATGATAAGATGTATTTTCCATCTTTGTAAGTCCATGACATTTCGTTTTTATTGGTCCCAGGTCTGCTGTCATAGAGTTGCCTGCAGGCTCCAGATTTACTTTATATTGTATTACTAAATTCTTTTGTTGTATTAAAGTTACAATTGAGTTTTATGATGTAAAGTTATAACTTTTATTATATTACCAACAGCATATTAACACCATTTATAGGCAAATCATTATTTCTTTACTATAAGTAAAATATACCAGTCATACAAAAAATTCTATCTCAAAATTGGTAGATTTACACACTTTGAAGTCCTCTGAGTTAAAGTTTGAGGTTTTCTTAAAGACACTTGTCTGTGTATCTCGTGTATGTGTGGATGAGTGTGTACAAATATTTGTGGGCGTGCTATAAGTGCATCCTGCGAACCATCAAATTCATATATATACCCTATATGCATAGTTGTTTATCAATCTACCATCATGGGAAGGTCGCTTGTTTTGCCAATACCTGATATTACAGGTATAAATAACCTCTTTTGTTATATTGTCGAATATCTGTTCTAAATTTGAAATGAATCAGAATTAGTGAGAATCAAGATTTGAAATAAAAACGAATATAAATAACATTAGGATATTTATTTGTATTCTAGTGTCCATGCATTTAAGGCATTGACCTGTTATTGTTGTTTTAGGAGCGAAAATTGTGCCACATTTATTATTTGGCATCCATTTTAGTAATGGGCGTTGCTTCTACATTAGGAGTCCTAATTTTTGCCTAACTCAAAAGTATTTAGATTAAGCAGTACCTGAATCGTACAGGCTCGGGACCGACGTTTTAACATTCTCTCCGACTTATAAGTTATATACTTATGTTTTAACATACTCAGACTTATTCAACTCCTGAATAAATCAATCGAAGGCCAGTGTGGGTATGAACCTGCGATCTACCAGACCAGAGGCGAGCACGTTGCCACTGGGCTACCCTGAACCTTTCACTTAGACTACTATACGTCTGACTCAAACTCACTGAGTTAGATAATACCCAGCCATTAAATTAAAGCCATTAAAACCAGAGTGAAATAATATTTTGAGTTCTTTTATGATATATCTTTGAAATGAAAATATGAAATATGAGTCATTTTTTTGTACTTTTAGGCATTTAAATAATCAACTTTGGAAATGCGCTAACCTGGCTCCAGATTAATTCAAGTAGCACGTAGTCTTGATATAATCATCAACAGTAATCATCAGTCTTCTGAAGAATGGGCGTATTCGAAAAACTCTTCAGGTAATTGAAAAATATTTCGGTTTGAAAGTTGTTTATTTAAATAGCATAAAAAAAATTAGATGAATCTTACATTAAAAGGTTTATTCATCTTAAAAAAGCTGATTTTTTTTTTATTTCATGGAAAGTAAACAAAATAATTCCAAGAACTACAAAAAAAAAAGAAAGAAAATCAATATTTCGCCATTAAGCAATGAAAGCATAATGAAGATCCAAGTTCCATTTCATTAAGATCTGATCTGACTGAAGAAAAGGAGTCAAGTATGATGAGTTGAGAAAACATTATCAATCCATTACGACAGACTTAGTCTAATAAGATTCCAGAGAGATGTAAATAATGCAAGAATTTCACCAAGTGGAAGGGAAACAAAAATTACAGACAAAGCAACCATTTTCATTTATACAATCATTAAAAACACAATCCAGTACACACATTCATACAAAAACAGTGATATTTTTCAAATCTGAGTCTAATATTTGATCAAATCCTTTAATCGCCATTTCTCATGCATATATATACTCTTGTCTTCCTCTCTGTCTTGCTCATAGACCACTATCTCTCATGCATATGTACTCTTGTCTCCCTCTCTGTCTCGTTCATAGATCACCATCTCTCATGCATATATACTTTTGTCTCCCCTCTGTCTCGCTCATAGATAACCAACCCTCATACATATGTACTCGTGTCTCTCTCTCTATCTCGCTCATAGAACATCATCCCTCATACATATCTACTTGTGTCTCCCTCTCTATCTCGCTCATAGATCACCATCTCTCATGCATATATACTTTTGTCTCCCCTCTGTCTCGCTCATAGATCACCAACCCTCATACATATGTACTCGTGTCTCTCTCTCTATCTCGCTCATAGAACATCATCCCTCATACATATCTACTTGTGTCTCCCTCTCTATCTCGCTCATAGATCACCATCTCTCATACATATATACTCTTGTCTCCCCTCTGTCTCGCTCATAGATCACCATCCCTCATACATATGTACTCGTGTCTCCTCTCTGTCTCGCTCATAGATCACCATCTCTCATATATATACTCTTGTCTCCCTCTCTACTCGCTCATAGATCACCATCTCTCATGCATATATACTTTTGTCTCCCTCTGTCTCGCTCATAAATCACCAACCCTCATACATATGTACTCGTGTCTCTCTCTCTATCTCGCTCATAGAACATCATCCCTCATACATATCTACTTGTGTCTCCCTCTCTGTCTCGTTCATAGATCACCATCTCTCATGCATATATACTTTTGTCTCCCCTCTGTCTCGCTCATAGATCACCAACCCTCATAGGTATGTACTTGTGTCTCTCTCTCTATCTCGCTCATAGAACATCATCCCTCATACATATCTACTTGTGTCTCCCTCTCTGTCTCGTTCATAGATCACCATCTCTCATGCATATGTACTCTTGTCTCCCTCTCTGTCTCGTTCATAGATCACCATCTCTCATGCATATGTACTCTTGTCTCCCTCTCTGTCTCGTTCATAGATCACCATCTCTCATGCATATGTACTCTTGTCTCCCTCTCGAGTGTAAAAAGTGTAAACTTTTCTCATGCTCTCTTCTCTCTCTCTCTCTCTCTCTCTCTCTCTCTCTCTCTCTCTCTCTCTCTCTCTCTCTCTCTCTCTCTGTGTGTCTCTCTCTCTCGTCTAGCCTAACATCACGCATGCCACGCAAATGAACTTGATATGGGATATTAAAAGGATAAGAGTTGTATAATTAAGACTATAAAATATAATATATATATATATATATATATAGTTCAGTGTACATAGAGAAATTAAAAGCACACACTTACAGTCTTTAATTTTCGGTTGAACCGTCTTCAGGAAAGATAAGAGGAGTGGGAAGCCAAGCCCACTGGTACAGAGACCAGTTTTTTTTTACAAGCTCTTGGTTTCCCTCTCTTATCTCTCCTGAAGACGGTTCAACCAAAAATTAGAGACTGTAGGTATGTGCTTTTAATTTCTCTATGTTTTTTTATGTATTTTGAACCTATTTCTCCATTTCGGATCGTATTTTGATCGAATAAGTGTATATATATATATATATATATACAATTAAAAGAAACGGTCCAGCGGACTTTTTTAAATAAAATAAATTCAAAACGAAGGAAACACGCCTGTCGCCGCCCTGTCTTCCTGCGGGACTTTTCGCTCTTCGCTCTTCACACCTCCTGATTACGACGATGGTCGAAATATCGATGTGAGTTATGTCTGTGTCTTTCTGTGTGTTTCCTTCGTTTTGAATTTATTTTATTTATATATATATAAATTAAAAAAGACAACAAATAGAAGAAGCGAGAAGACTTACTGGATCCAGTAAGATCCAATAAGTTTTCTCGCTTCTTCTATTTGTTGTCTTTTTTTATTTATATATCTGTCCGGTTTGGACCGTTTTAATATTTTGATTATATATATATTAGTGTATATTGGCAGCAGATTCTCTTGTAAACATATTTTATTAAAGTAGACGGCAGCTTCCGCATTCACGACCTTTTTGCTGGTGTTTTCTAGTTTTATAACTAGTTTTCGTTGGTAGGGAGTGATTTCGTGAAGGAGTTGTCCTAGAGACATCGAAGAAATAATTTCGTAGCTTACTCAATATTATGATAATATAATATTGTCACAGTGGACTTGTTTTTTCACAATGATTGTCTATTTCTATTAACCTCTTAATTTTAATCATTTTAATGTCTGTTTAACCTTTTCAAAATTGTTATTATATTAATTTAATCTGTTTATACCATATACCTGACGATGATTTCAGTGAAATCGAAAACTTTTAAGTAAAAAAATATATTATTGGATATGCTACGAAATTATTTCTTCGATGTCTCTGGGACAACTCCTTCACGAAATCACTCCCTACCAAAGAAAACTAGTTAGAAAACTAGAAAACACCAGCAAAAAGGTCGTGAATGCGGAAGCTGCCGTCTACTTTAATAATAATAATATATATATATATTCCAGCCATAATAAAAAAAAGAATAAAAAAGACTAAGATCCTTCAACCGTAACAAGTGGTTTTTGTCAGAGTCCAAAGCAAACTAAACAGTCCAACTCAAACTCAGTTGGGTTTCGACTCAGACGAAGACTGCTTCTTATGGTTGAAAAATTTTAGTCTCTTTTTTTGCCATTTCATATTGTGGTTACAATATTGTTATACATATACAAAATTGTCACAATAACACGTGATATAAATATTCACGTAACTCACCACAAATGAATGAAGATAGTCGCTCTGAGGCTTTTCGTTATCACGTCGTCAGAGAGCAACTGAATACAAGTTGTAGGCAAATAGTTGTTGACCTACAACTTGTATTCACTTGCTCTCTGATGACGTGATAACGAAAGGCCTCAGAGCGACTATCTTCATTCATTTGTGGTGTTACCTGAATATATATATGATCAAACCACAATAAGAAATGGGAAAACAAGACGAAGATCTTTCAACCGTAACAAGCGGTCTTCGTCAAAGTCAAAAACCCAACTGTTTCAGAGTCATAACCCATTTCTTTTTGTGGTTTGATCATTGATTGTTATTTCACGTGTTTATGTGAAATCTTATATATATATATATATATATATATATATATTCGATCCTACGAACTAACCTCCTGCTAACAGGGTTCAACTGGAAAAGGAGTTGACCAAGTGACATGTTAAATTAAAATTAATGACTCATGCTTAGTCATTGCTATAAATAGATTAAAAGGATAGAACAGGTTAATATAAAGAGAAGGTCAAAGGTCAATAATGAACAAGAAACAAGCGGTTAGAATAAAAGAGTACCTATAAATTCATGGTTTGAAAATTGACAAATATATAAGAAATCTTTTTTTTTTTCTAAACATAAAAACATAATAAAACATGGATTTTCTATAAATTTCTTCTATAACATTAGTCTATCTGACACAAATAAATGTAATAAATAATTTATTCAATTGACCTGTGTATTTTCTGTTGTAATAGTATCTGATGTGAAATAGACATATTGACGTTCCTACAAAAAAAGGAGGGATATTATCTGGTATAGAGACTTGTCAGAGTTTATCAGCGTCTGCCACAGCTGACGTGGATTGCAATACAATCCTAATCATGTAGAGCCCTCGAGTAAATGTCAAACTGAAATAAGAGAAAATATATTAACTCTGACTGCTTATTGCCAACGTCAAACAGATATTTTCAACCAAATAATGTTGCAATCACTTTTTTTTAAAAAAAAAAAATAAGTAAGACTGATTTTCTACAACATTACGTAAGTGAACTTATAATCAGTATAAAATATGCAAGTTTATTTATGTATGTTAGGAAAAGTATACTTACTAGATTTAATGATTGTGTAAATGAAACTATTGATGAGAAATAATTTTATAATTCAAATCCATCGTACCTAGTATCTTGTTGGTAGAGTCGTCCGATCGGTTTTCCATTGGCTGCGTCATTCAATGGGACTGATAGTACTTATCAGTTAGAAAACTAGAAAACACCAGCAAAAAGGTCGTGAATGCGGAAGCTGCTGTCTACTTTAATAATATATATATATATATATATATATATATATATATTTATATATATATATATTCCAGCCCCGTAATAAAAAAAAGAACAAAAAAAAGACTAAGATACAGGAATGCAGGGGTCTACATAACTAACAAGTCGAATAGTACCAATCTATGCCAGAATTTCCTATCTTGAAATAATGTTACTTGTATATTATAGATACATATCAGATTTCGTTTAGTCCATATTACAAATCTCTTTGCTCCATTCCTCAGACAAGTGTTTTCGATCTTCTTACCTTTTTTTTCTGTATTTAGTTGATCATTATTGATTAGGAGTACTATAACCAACATTATAAATGCAATAAAACCTACATAGGTTAAGACATAAACAAAATCAAGTAGTATTTTCTGACTATAACAAACGCTGAAAGACTGACAACACCAAATCAAATTATTAAACTTTAGCCAGCAAACAAGGCCGAAATATTTCTGTGCTCTGTGGTCCATGTTAAAATTAGCAGTTCAAAAGTTGTAAAATATCTTGCTGATATAACTCTACTACTTGGAGTGTGAGGTTATAACAACGGACTTCCTGGAAACAGACTTTGTACACTGGGTTTGTATGGGTTGAACTTTGGGGTCCTCATTCGTTACCAGTCAAGTGTATTCTTTCACAGACTTGTCAAAACAAAGTATCATCCATTCATGTCTATACTTTGTCTGTACTAACTGGATTACTGACCTATTACATTTTATTTTTTTTGCACATAACCCAACACTATGAATTGTATAAAGCCGCACTTGGTGACTTCAACGCATGCTATATTTTTGAGTCGCCTTATAAGTTAAACATTTGATATTGAAGCAGAGATCGACTAATATCTTCTATTATCTGCTTTCATAAAAGTTATATAGGTTACTAGCAAACGTACCCGTCTTTGACGGAATCAAAAATTCTATTATACTTGGTATTCCAAAATATCAATTATAGTATTATACTAATACTATAATTAGAAATTATAGAATAGTAGAAAATACCGTTATTAGTACAGTGTTAAACAAATGCCTCTGTATACACTACATTAGCTGTCTGTCCTTCAGGTTCATGGAAGAACAAACAGTTGGAACCTCTGACTCTTGAGCAAGTAAACTATAGTTGACCATGTGAGAAAAACTTGGTCTCGCTAATTTGAATTCCTGCGTTATATAAAGTCTCCCTTTGCGACTTAGTTAACGTCATTGCGAAATAGACTCTGACAGATTTCTGACCAACAACAGGTCACGACTATTTACAGAAGCGTCTACACTCTATACTGTATCGGAATAGTGGCAAAACCATCTGTCTACGTTGTGACACCTTTGAAGATATGGGCAGAGAGTACGATAAGAAACACCCTACTCTAGTCAGCAGCAGAAGTTCACCTGACTATATTTTATATTAAACTGTTAGAAAGGTGATGGCAGAAGCGTAATGTGGTGGCATAAGTTAACAAAAACTGATTGCTTTGGTCAAATTTCCTATAGTTATATTTTCAACTGCTTTCAATTAACCACTATTATTGATTCGTTCCTTTATTATGATAGGATAGGATAGCGCAAACAAACCTCGTTTCAACTCCCTTCTCTACTTACCACTGTCACGGCCATTTCATGAATAAAACAACGACTTCTAAATCCTTCATCTCTCTATTATAAACAAATACACTGGTCTTTATCAAATCAATAAAATAATGACCCTATGTATCGCTTGCCATTGTTCTTTAAAAAAACATCGTTTTGTTTTGTTTTAAGATAATTCTTGATTAACTGAAACCCAAGTCACGAAAACAATCTAGCTTTAGTAATTGACTCTGAATGGTTCTGAAGCTTAACACTAAATCAACAAAAGCACTTATTAATGCAAATGACTTCTATGTTTTCAAAAGACGGCAAAAATAAATATACCTCAAACCCAAATGAAATAATAAATGGAAACATTACTAATTGGCAGATTTTTTACTTCTTTTTTCTGTTACCTTCATGACGCAGATTAACAAAAATTATGAATTGGGTCTTTTCATTATCTGTTCAAAAATATTGATCATATCAAAATATACTCCGTCTTCCTTTATCTCCTTCACACACTCACTCTCTCTTTCTCTCTCATATATATATAGTTCAATATAGACAAAGAAACATAGAGAAATCAAAAGAGCACACTTACAGTCTCTAATTTTCGGTTTGAACCGTCTTCAGGAGAGATAAAAGAGGGAAACCAAGCGCACTGGTTCAGAGACCTCCAACCGTCTCTGAACCAGTGCGCTTGGTTTCCATCTGTTATCTCTCCTGAAGACGGTTCAAACCGAAAATTAGAGACTGTAAGCGTGTTCTTTTGATTTCTCTATGATTCTTTGTCTATATTGATCTATATTTGTCCGTTTTAGATCGTATTTCCAACGAAAAAGTGTATTATATATATATATATATATATTCACTGATAAAACGAAATACGATCCAAACTGGACACAATACGATTTCGAAATTAACAAAGAGCAACACACAAAGTAGGGAAACACACTTACAGACTCAAATTTTCGGGTAATCCGTCTTCAGGAGAAAAGGGTAATCCGTCTTTTCTCCTGAAGACGGATTACCCGAAAATTTGAGTCTGTAAGTGTGTTTCCCTACTTTGTGTGTTGCTCTTTGTTAATCTCGAACTCGTGTATATATATATATATATATATATATCAGTTCAAAATTTCCATTTAAGTGTTAATTGTTTTATATATATAGTTGCAATGTCTGTTTCCGAACACAGATTCTTAGGCAGATTAATGCAGCTAATTCAAAAGTCATTCTGAGAACTTCAAAATAAGCACTTATTAGTCTACTGGGAAGTAAATCTGCTCTTGGGATTAACCTCAATCGCTAATTGTTCCTTTTTTTTTATTTCTTTTCATTAATATTTTGTTTGCTTACTTATTGTTATGTTTAAGTTTATTTTTTTTTTACAATTTGTAAATAGTTTTTATTTAAATATTTGCATTAATTTATTATTTATTTTATTATTTACTTTATCTACTGTTGTGTCTCCTCCCTTGGAAAAAAAGTTGCAAAAAAAAAGGCATACAAAAGATTGCAAAAATTCACTACTATATTTCGATTACGTCATCTTTATGCCTAAGGACGACGTGTAGAAATATTGTATGGGGTTTTTCATGATAATTTAGTTTGTAGAATCGTTTTATATTATTGCTAAATATAAAAACAAGGTAAATCATAGACTGAAAATTGGAATAACTTTTTATAACAATTAGTCAGTTTTTCAAGTTTAGATCAAATTATTAAAGCCAGCTTTCCGGATTTGTTAAGTCGTTTTGAATATGTAAAGCTATGAAATATCAAAGGTGTACAGCAATAAACTTACGCACTAGATGTTTAACGTTATTATGTTTCTAAATCAATATTTTAAACTCTATTTTCAAGGATATAAAAACCCTAAATTCCTATTTCTGAGCATATTCATTCTAGAACTATAATGATTTTTTTTTTATTTTCAGATTTTTACACTCATGTCTGTTAGGAATGTTTGAATAAGGCCAAAATTTTGACTCTAAAGCAGGAGTGTTAGCAGGGTGGATGACCCTTTCTTTATAAATGTTGATTATATATAATATATATATATATATATATATAAAGATTTCACATAAACACGTGAAACAACAATCAATGATCAAACCACAATAAGAAACGTTCAGTTGGGTTTTTGACTCTGACGAAGACCGCTTGTTACGGTTGAAAGATCTTAGTCTTGTTTTCCCGTTTCTTATTGTGGTTTGATCATATATATATATATATATATATATATATATATATAATATATATATATATATATATAATTTCACCTATTCCTATCCGACTATATTCGATTCATCTATTCCTGAAGACGAGGACATCGAAATATAGTAGTGAGTTCAGTGATTTCTTTTCTATGTGTTCTTTTGAAAATTCTAGTTTATATATATATATATATATATATATATATATATATTTCATTCCTTAGATGAAAAGTGTGGGCAGTTTTTCACAGTAGGCTAGATGTTCTGACGAGTTGTCGTCAGTTTGCGGAGCGAACCACTCACATATATGACATCTCATGCCCTACTCATGAAGACAATTTCTCAAAATATCGAAGTGAATTCTGTCAGTTCTTTTTATCAGCCAGGGATTTTTGGTGGAGCTATAGCCAAAACTAAACTGTCAGATGGAGCTGGAGCTGGAGCTAGAGTCACAAAAAACTTACTTGCTCCGGCTCTGGCCAAAAATCATTAACAGATTGACATTGAAGTGAAATGCTTTATTATTGACTAGTTTTAGTGAACCGATGTTCACTCTGGTTGACCAACAGCCTCTTGTTAACTTTTGACTAAGAGGTGTTAACTTTTTGTTAAGTGTAGTATCATCTCTATATATTTGATCTATTTGATCAAAAGCTAAAAATTGTGGGATCTAGCTGAATAGTTACATTATGAGCGTTATCATTTATAGACAACTAACATTCTAGTATACACTTCAAAAACGACGTATCTAGAACAGGACTCAAGCCCGAGTCAACACTTGGTGGCTACATTCCTTAGCTAGTAAGCAGCCACCGAATCATAGCTTTGGTAGTTATGATTCGTATGACGCACATTGTGGACACTGAGGTATTGGCTTTAGAATAAAGAGCAATGCTTTTAGTTTGTATTTGTAGTTGCTAAAAATTCCAATGATGTTTAAATTTACTACTATTACAGTAGTGTTGCGATATATTGTGGTTGTGATATATTGTTAAATATAATTATGAAGAACACACAGTGATCTACATAATGATGTTTTTTTTTATAAAGATGTGTACTTTTATTGCATATCTATCAAAATGGTAAAAGCTTGCTTAACATTTTGACTAAAGCCGGGGTCGGAGCTGGCTCTGCCCATGGTCACTTCATTGACTTCGGAGCTAGAGCTTGAGCCATTACCTTTAAAATGATTGCCTCCGGAGCTGGAGTCGGAGTTGGCTCTGCCCATAGTCAAACATTGGCTTCGGAGCTATAGCTTGAGCCATTGCTTTTACAATTATTGGCTCCGGAGCTGACCTTTTTAGGCCAACTCCCCAGCACTGCTTTCTATGTGTTCCTTTCCCTGTAAACACGTGATTGTCCTTTTTGACCTTTTTTTATTATTTTAATAAAAATGTACAAGCATTTAAGTAATTTACCACATCCAGTTATTTTAGGCATTTGTTTTACACGATTACAAATACACAAACATACATTCCAAGTCTTTTTAATTAAGCAGAATATTAATCATTGATAATTAATAATAATAATAATAATAATAATAATAATATAATATAAATATATAATAATATAAATAAAAATAATAATTAATTAATTAATGATTAATAATACTATTAATAATTGTATACACAATATACATTAATAAATATGGTATACAATGCAAGACAGCTTAGTAGGACCTAGGTCTGGAGTTCTACCGAGATCTCTTAAGATACTGACCCGTGAATGACTTCTTATGAAGTTCCGCTGGTCCGTTCATTGATGATGGATTCGCGGTTGCCGTGGTTCCTCACTTAAGAAGACTAAACTCCCTAGGAAGTCGCTGTGTAAGAAGCAACCTCTGGGGAGGTTTCCAACAGAGCAATTAGAGGGAGCTGGAACCTTAACCTTTTGTGATTAGGTAAGGTCCATCAAAGGCCAGGAAGAATGAAAAACTGGCAGTCACTCATGTCCCGTAATGGGTACTTGTCTTCGGGAGGGGGGGTCCCAGGTGTTTACGTTAAAAACCGATTACTCAGTAGATATCTGCCAATCTAATAAACGTATTGTACAAATTTAACAATGGATAATTGCTTTCTGGTGGGCCATGTTTGATATTGGTAATTAAAAGATGGGATCATTACTACAATTTTCCTTTTAACGGTAGTAGCAAACTTTCCACTATGGTGTTGACAGCCATGCGGTCAATAAATTAAATTGCAAACATATATTTTGATAATAGAGTATAGGATGTAAAACTCAACCAAAAGTCGATCCTCGGTTGGTTAGCAATTATGGAAAGCGATCAGTTTGCGAACTAATCTAATTGAAGAGGATACGAGTCGAATGGGAGACGCAGGCAATCCATATAAGAAATCCTTCCACCAATTACCACCAAGTCACATGCCAATTTATTAACAGCAACCATTCTCTTTCCAGATAGAATTCCGCTTTTTTTCTTTGAAAATATTTTATTATTACTTTCATATATTTAAATCATTAGTTGTGCAATCTGTAATTGTGTGGTATTTACTCATTCTAAGGTAAACTGGATAAACAAACAAAAGTCTCCAATCAAATGAAGTTTTATTCAACGCGTTTCGAACACTTTTTCATCATCAGGAAGACACTATAATACAAATTATATTTAATCAGTTACTTTGTATATAATTGTAATATAATTTGTATTATAGTGTCTTCCTGATGATGAACACAAAGTATTCGAAACGCGTTGAATAAAACTTCATTTGTGTGGGGACTTTTGTTTGTTTATCCATTTCAATATATTTGTAATGGTTAGATTTTGAAATATTTTATGAGTATTTTATGGGGTTTATTAATGTTGAGTCTTGAGGAAATTTGAAATTTGAAATTTGATATTTGGTAACATTTTTTAGGGTCAGCACTTTGAATTGAAATTCTACTTCTTATGCCAACGTTACAATACAATACATAATATAGTGTTAACCATCCTATAAGGTTATAATACATTCAAAATCAATATATAATTTCAATATGGCACCCTAACATTAAAACTTAATATACGTATATTAACATCGCAAAATGAGTACACGGTTTTACTTTTTTTATTTTATTTTATATTTATTTATTTTTTTTAATGAATAGGTCAAGAACAATTAGAGTGTATATTTATATAACATGATTTCACAATAAGCACGTGAAATAATAATAAACGACCAAACCACAACAAGAAATGAGAAAAGACTCAACACTCAGATGAATTTTGACTCAGATGAAGACAGCTTGTTATGGTTGAAAGATATTAATTTTTTTTTCACACATGTTATTGATGTTTGAAAGTTGACTTATACATATAACAAATTTCACTCTAAAGACGTCTAATAGAAATCAACGTCTAGTCCACAGTAAGATAAAATATATATTGTTTAAACAAGATAACTCTTAATATCCCTTATTATTAATAATATAACTGTCATTTACAGAATCTTGCTTCTCGATAAGTTTCTCTGTCTTTCAGAATAACGTTTTCGTTATTTTACGAGGTGTGTAAATAAAGTAGTGAGACTGATTTTTTTTAAATTTTCTATTCAAATATAATTACAATGTGATATTGTCACCTTCAAAATAGTTCCCTTCGGAAGCCACACAGCGCTGGAGACGGTCCTTCCAATCATTGTAGCATTGCTGGAACTCGGATTCTGGAATGGCCTTCAGCTGGTCGGTTACAGCAGTTTGTTCGAGTATCTCAGCTAAATAGCATGTTTCAACTTTCTTAGATCCATCTTAGATTCGAGAATGATTCTCAAATGTTTACTCCTTTTGTATGGACAATGTATAGTCAATTAGAAGGATTGAATATGTATATTTATAGCTGAGAGTTGAGTGACCTAAGAGGTCGCTGTTTCTACCATGCTGGCCCTGGTTGGCGGATTATAACAGAAGATACTTGACAGGATATGTTGCCACCCGATAGGGGTTGAACTGATACTGAACGTCTTCTTTGAACGAAATGACCAATAAAAGTAGCAAAGAAAATGGAAAAAGTTCTTAACGATTTCAAGAGATGCCCTGTTTTGATTTCTTTTGTAAACAGGGCAACACTCCAAAGCTCTTAGGGACCCTTCCATTTCTTTTACTACTTTTAGTGGTGATTTCTTATATATATATATAATATATATTATCATCTATACCTATTTAGTAGTTCAAACAGATTTGAAATAAATAAATTTGACGCTGATCAGAACAATCGCTTACTCCAAGTGATATAATGAATAACAGTCTTCATTAAAAGAAAATCAAAATACAAAATTAAGTGGAGAAGGTTTATTCTGTTTTACTCGGCTTTGTAACAATCAGAGAACACATCTTTGACGTTTAGATTGTCATGTCATATTCTTCTGATGACGAATGTTGCTCGAAATAGTGATGTCATACACCGTTTTACTATTGAAACACTTTGATTACATCTAAAACGGGAAATGTTTACTTCTACAACTTTCATGGTTTTGCATATTCTTATATATATCATATATATATATATATATATATATATATATATATATATATATATATATATATTAATAAAATACAAAAAATAAATAAATTAAAAAAATTAAATTTAAAAAAAAATATTTAGTTATTTATGAAAATAAGAAATTATTTAGAAAGCTTGAAAACCTTTTAAAGAAAATGACTACAGCAAAATATGCTCAATTAGTCAATGAAATATATATTATATATTTTATATAATATAAAATTTCGGCCAAATTTTGGTTAAAAAAAAAAAGTTTACTACTTTGAGAATTTTGCTGCAAAGTAGTTTCCCTGAAAAAGGATTTACTCGAGAACTTTAAAACTCAAAAACATAAAAACTCTTTATAGACAATTAGGCCACAAATAAACACCCTAAACTATGAATATTTTCGAACATAGCACCTACCATAAATATATTTACTACAGTCGTAGATTATTTTTTTATAAATAAAAAAACTAATAAGACGCAACGTAGTTCGTCTTATTTGCAGGAACCAACTGGAAGTTTTAAGGTTTTTAAAAGTGATTGGTCAATAAATTCAAATAAAATAAGGAGGTAACAAAAAGTAGAAAAAGTGAAAATTGGAAGAAGTTGGGATGTTAATAGTGGGTCTTCAATCAAGAGGAATATTGTAAGACAATTAGACAAGAGAAGCGGTTGAGACGATCTGTCGCACTACCTTATCAACAAACAACTGATCTAATTTTAAAATGACACTGCTGGTATTAATTAAACAATCAACGGTAGGTTTAATAAATGAGTAATCAATAATATTTGATTTACTAAGTGACTTCTAGTAAAGAATTTCTTTTGCATGTTCTCAATAAACAGAACCAGAACAATTATGTATTGCTTTAACCTTTGCATACATAAGGTTAAACATTTATATGTTGAAATAAAACAATATATATATACTATAACACATTTTTATTTAAATTTCGACTGTCGCCGTCATCATGAGTAGAAGTGACCTCACCCATTCACTGGTCTCGATATCAGTGCGCTTGGTTTCCTTCTCTTTTTTCTCCTGAAGACGGTTCAAATCGAAAATTAGAGACTGTAAGTGAGTGTTTTTAATTTCTATTTGTTACTTTATCTACAGATAATTAATTATATTTATCCGTTTATTCATCGAAAAAGTGTGTATAATATATATATATATATATATATATATATATATATACGTTTCACGATGAATCACAAACACAGAACTCACTGTCTCTAATTTTCGGTTGAACCGTCATAAGGAGAGTTGGGATAGAGACACCAAGTGCACTTGTGAAGCGACGGTTGGAGACCAACAGTGTTGTCACACGAGTGCCCGGTTCAAGTGAGGTAGAAAAATTAATAATAAGCTAAGAAATAGAAAGTGAAAATAAAGAAAATTAGGAAATATAAATACTTGAACCGGGCACGCGTGTAACAACACTGTTGGTCTCCAACCGTCGCTTCACAAGTGCGCTTGGTGTCCCCATCTCAACTCTCCTGAAGACAGTTCAACCGAAAATTAGAGACATTAACTGTGTTTGTTCCTTAGTTCTGTGTTTATGATTCACCGTGAAACGTTTGTTGTTTTTTTTGGATCGTTTTCCAGTTATACATATATATATATATATATATAATATATATATAAAGATTTCACATAAACACGTGAAATAACAATCAATGATCAAACCACAATAAGAAAATGGGAAAACAAGACTAAGATCTTTCAACCGTAACAAGCGGTCTTCGTCAGAGTCAAAAAACCAACTAAGTTGGGTTTTTGACTCTGATGAAGACCGCTTTATATATATATATATATATATATACATCATGATTTGTTTTCTTGACCCAATATTTATATGATGTAATTTTCTTGAGGTTTGAGGTCCAATGATTAAAACTAGTCCATTTGCCGACGTTTCGACATATATTTATGTCATCATGTTGTAGCCCTGAAGATGACATAAATATATGTCGAAACGTCGGTAAATGGACTAGTTTTAATCATTGGACCTCAAACCTCAAGAAAATTACATCTCATATATATATATATATATATATATATAATATATATAAACAATAAAAGAAACGGTCCAGCGGACTTTTTACAATAAAATAAAAAACGAAGGAAACACACAGAAAGACACAGACATAACTCACATCGATATTTCGACAATCGTCGTCATCAGGAGGTGCGAAGAGCGAAGAGCGAAGAGTCCCGCAGGAAGACAGGGCGGTACTCCTGAGTACTCCTGAGTACCGCCCTGTCTTCCTGCGGGACTCTTCGCTCTTCGCTCTTCGCACCTCCTGATGACGACGATTGTCGAAATATCGATGTGAGTTATGTCTGTGTCTTTCTGTGTGTTTCCTTCGTTTTTTATTTTATTATATATATATATATGCATACACACGTTAATATGAAGTGTATACCAGTATGACTGATTATGACATATAAATGAATGAAAACTGAGTTTATTGCGTGTGTTTTATATTGTTGTACTTTTTTGTGGGCTGGTTCTATATTGGAATAATAGTAATTGATGATTAATACAAACAATAATTAAGCTATATAGATTATGTATATATAAATCAGCGATTGTGATAATAATTTAAGAAATGACATCCACTGGTTTAATTTGAATTAATATGATTTCTTTGAGCTTAGTTGCCGAGAAGTGAGTAATGTTTCAAATAAGAGGTCCCAGTAAGATGTAGGAGATGTAACAAGTGAAGTCGATTCATCTTCAAGGGTAATAACATTAGGTATCACTAGCGCGTACTTCATCTCGTGCTTCACTCGGGAGGTAACAAGAAACGCAAACATTACAGCAAAGAAAAAAAAGAGTTAGCAACTTAGAATACAAAACAGCATTCGCTTCTGCTATGACATTTAGGCATTCAGCGTCACTCAGCAATGAATCAATGAGATTCTGATAATTACTGAGTGATAATATCAATTCTCCTTCTGGCAGCAAAGGTCATTCAAATATTCCATGATAGTTTTCAAATTAAACTCTCATTACCAACTTTTCCGATTTATTTAAAAACTTTTTCATAGGCAGAAGAAAGAACCTTTTTTTGAAACAGAAAAACTAAGTATTACGAGTTTTAATTATGTATATATAACGAGTTTTAGTTATGTATATATGATCACCTTTAGCTATACAAAACCTCGATAAAAAAATGGTGATATATATATATATATATATATATATAAAAACAAGGGATTGTTTTATATATTTTACGAGTATTTTACAAAAAAGAAATAGTCTATGGGTTTCAATAACAACTCACGAATGAAGTGTCACTTGTTAATTCAAACTAGACAGTCGTTGTTGAAATCCACAGACTATTTTGCTTTGTAATATAATTCCTAATGTAATATTTAGTTTTTCTATTTTAAAAAAAGTTTGATACTTCTACCTATGAAAAAGGTTTTAAATAAAGACCGAAACGTTTGCAATGAGAGTTTAATTTGAACCTGAAGAACTGGCCAAGTCCTGGTAAACTCTAATTTTGTCTCTATTTCACGATAGATACTTATATATATATATATATATATATATATATATATATAAGCGTAAAGATGATCCAAACTGGACACAATATGTGTTTAAAATCGAAGAAGATATGTTAGATGTTGTGTTTACAACGTGCTTAGGGTCCCTTTCTCTTTTCTTCCCTTTCTCAATACAAATCTCGGTCATCTGTTTAATCAAAATTATTTATTTATTTATTTATAACAATTATTCATAGTTCATACATCCTTTTGGTATACCGTAATATATAAATATACGAGGGCGGTTTGATAAGTCCATGACTTTTTGAATAAAACAAAATGTTTTCGGCAAAGAAATATTTTATTTTTCTACATAGTTACCTTTTAGCTCGATACATTTAGTCCAGCGTTCTTCAAATTTTTTAATTCCCTCCAATTAATACGTTTTCTCAAAGCTCTCAAAATACGCGTTTGTTTCGGTGATGACTCGTTCATTCGAATCAAATCTCTTACCGCCCAGCAATTTCTTTAGGTTTGGAAACAGAAAATAGTCGCAGGGGGCTAAATCAGGAGAATATGCTGGATGGGGTAGCAGTTTGTATCCCAATTCGTGGATTTTGGCCATCGTGACTAGACAAGTGTGCATGTACCTGGCTCATAATTAGATAGTTGTCAACTAATAGATTACAGATAACAGCAGCACTGTTGCATTTGGAGTAACTGCGCGGGAAATTCAAAAAGTCACTGATTTATCAATCCGCCCTTGTATATTTATTAAACAGAAGTTAGCAAGAGAGCAGCCCAGGCCCGACCGGAACGTAATATTGAGATTTTGGGCCGGATGGGGTTCTGACACGGCATTAGGATCTTTCCTCTAACTCTTATTCAGCAAAGCTGCAATCGAATCTACGCACCTCCACAAGTCACAATTAGTCTCCCCGAACGTAGTTTAACTCAACGTAGTCAAACAATAGGTAGCCCACGTTTTGATTCCACCTACCGTCGCAATCGCACCTTGGAAGTGAGATAAGCCTCCAAGATCCTTTATATATTCTTTATATGGTGAAGATATTGGCAAAATATTCCATATCCAATTAGGAAATGAGTCATTTTCCGATCAGCGTACAGGTTTTTATTGTTTGATTAACCGAAGGAAGAATTTTATTCTAAGTTAAATATTGACCGACAACTTTTCCCTGGACTCCCTGCTGCACTGTTTATGCAGGTGGGTGACAAACTGATAACGTAGAATTGACATGGTGTAACCTAATAATAACAGTCATGATGATAACAATAAAAAACAATAATAAAATAATATTGGGGATTCCAAAAAAATTACGTCTCCACAAAAAAAAGTTGAAATGAAAACGAACAATGCCTTTCTAACACTTAGTGTTCTTCTTCACGTTCATTTTCTAAAAAAATATACTTATCTGCGAGCAATAAGAACACCACAGTGAATTATTTGAAATTGGATACCAATATATGAATGTTGAATCGCACGATTAAGGTTTTTAACGAGGGAAGTAGTATGAAAAATATGTAAGGGAAATTTTTGTGATGTAACGTGAAGAAGAACACTAAGTGTTCGAAACGCGTTGTTAGTTTTCATATTAAACTTTTTTTTAGTATGGAGACCTAATTGTTTGAAATTCCTCAATATGAGTAAATACTACACTATAACAGATTGCACAAGTAATGAATTACGTAATAATTATGATTATAATAGTACTAATAAATAAATTAAGACGATAATAAACATGTATTTCAACTTCCCAGAAACTCTCTCTATACAACCAATATAACACACTCACCTTAGAACTAATGTGCAGCATAATGGAGTTATTCTGTTATTCTGCAAACCTCGCTAAATTAGACTCGATCAAGACAGTTTTAAAAAATAGTACGCAACTTTGGACTGAATATTTACATACAGTTTCTTTATATATATTATTATGCATTGTTTCTGTAAGTTTTATTTCGTTGTAATATTCTTTTCTGTTGTTATTATTCTTGTATTTGCTATCACTGTTTTACTTACAAGGGTTTAATTAAATTTTGGAAAGATAAAATGAGATGAAGTTAGGTTAAGATCGTTCCATCTCCATTCTTCTCGATCCTATCACAATTTGCATCTTGAAAACTGGTTTTCCTTTCAATAACAAGTTTTATAAATAAAAAATTAGTTTAACGGAACGTGAATTATTTTCTTGTATATAAAGTAATATTTATGTAAAATTTTGTTTATCGAAGTTACTTAATGACATTTTGCATTATTGCACTAACAGGATTACTACTTTAATGAAGTTTCCCGGATCTGGCAAGGAATGAAACAGATAACTGTTTTTTACTTGGCTTAGATAAACTTACCTGTCTTTTATGTTTTAATTTAAAGAGAAACTGAAAGTGAATGACTTTGCCTTTGTGGATAGTTTGTTAAAAAGGAAAAGTTATTCGTTTTTATCTTTGAGGTAATATAATCCAACCCTTGAGCTGACTTATATTCTTTGTACTAAAACTTCTTTTTTAGTGAGATGTTTCTGAGATAGCTCAGTGTCTGTAGTAAAGACTTTGAGACTAATGTGTTTAGAGTATCTGTTATATTGCTGAACGATATAATATTCTGAATAGTGAGGCAAATATATTATATATTCACCACAAGGTATTTATTTTACGAAGCATTTCGAACATTTAGTGTTCATCATCAGGCACATCGGCCTCAGAAGAGGTGTTCAGATGTCTGTTTACTCCTCAACCACTGAACACCCCTTCTGAGTCAGATCTGCCTGATGATGAACACTATGTGTTCGAAACACTTTGTAAAATAAATTCCTTGTAGTGAAGATGTAATATATATCACAAACATGAGTAAATAAGAACAATAACTACTTATATAACTCGTGAGTTACAATATTCTGAATTGCTTATTCGCACTAATATCAAAAAGATTCAATAATTTTAAGTGCATCAGATCAAAGTTTTCATGTAATCTATATAAACTATTTATTTAGTGGACTTGTAAGTAATGGACCTGTACTATAAGAGTTATGTATTACTGTGTTCTTAAAGAATAACGAACATATAAAATATAACTTAAAAAAGCATTCAATGGGACTATGAGAAGGATGTGAAACACGATCCTTTGTAAACGATATCATGAAAATTTAGAAGCAGGCAAATAGTTTTGTTCCCACATCGAGAGAAATATATCAACTTTGGAAAAAATATTTTAAAACTTTGATATAATGACAGTGCTTTTTAAATAGTTTGAACAAATAATAAGCCTTTTAATTTTCAAACGCAGTAAAAGCAAATTATCAATATTTTGAACTTATTCTTTGAACTTTACCCAAAATAAATAAAATAATATATATGAAACATTTCTGCGTTATGACTTCAGTATACTTCATCAGTTAGAGATGTTTTATAACAGTTCAATAGAACAGAATAGAAGAGGTGGGTTAGCTTAGAAAGTTTCTGTAGAAATAAATCTTTTAAGTAAATTGTTGGAAGTTGTCAATATGTAAAATTTTGCGATAATTCTCTGTGAAGCCGATTCGTTTGGTTCTCATGCACTGCAATATTTTGCTTTACGAATGGGGAGGGGGGAGGGGGCACCTTCTTGAAAAAAGTAGTTCTGTTTCGAAGTAGCTTTCGTTTAGTTTCAAAAAAGAAGAAGTATTGATATCTTTTTTCAGCTCACTAGCTGAAGTATCGATACTCTTTCAAATCTGTCATTCATATATTTGCCTGGAATAAAATAATTCATAGAGTAGTTCATAATAATGATGTTAATGCATAATAGATCATATTAATGGCATAACATAACCATTAATCCATTTATAGTTTATACTAATGACAGAACTATTAATTTATTTATGGTCAAACCAATGCCATAAATGCACTCGACCATCAAACTTATGTACTAGAGACCGTAACAGGTCCGGAAACAGAAAAGTACGGAAATTGGTAACACTGGTAAGTGGTAGTCTAATGGTGGGTAGGGTAGGCTAAATGGCTGACAGCATGCCAAGACGTACCATATGATAACCTCACTAAAACTTCATAGAAGGGCTGGGATTTCTCAATTTCATTTACTTTAGCGTACTACACATTTAATTTAAGTAAACACTATTATTAATTCATAATAAATTTTATAATGAACAAAGAAAAGCATTTCTAAACTTGACGACAGGCCAAGACGTACCATAGGATATATAGCCTAATCTCAACAAGTTTAGTAGCGTTAGACCTTATGGATGTATCGTGGGCAAGACAAGGGAGGGATAGCTGTTTTGTCACTTCTTTAAACCAAAATACAACAGGGATACAGTTGGTTTACGTTCACTTACACAAAAGTAATAATAAAATTGTTATTCATAAATAAGGTATAGTTTGCTTAAGATAAGCGAATTGGAGTACCCTAGGCTACTCGGCCTCACTGTGCCTTCATTGTGAATTACCAATGTCTAGATGATAATTTATGTTATTCAGAAAAAAAAGGTACGGAAACTCCAAGTTCAAATGTATGTCATAAATATTCTGTTTGTAAACAAGGTACAGTGGCTATCCAAGAGAGAACACACATAAAACAAAGTTTGGCCACATAATGAATAATCTACACTGATAGCAGTAAATGTTGTCTAACTGAAGTGTATTTAGAATAGCGAGTTAACATCGTACAGCTGTCTCCGAGAGAAGAAGTGTCCAGATTTTCTTGTTACCTTCTGCGCGAATAAATCCAGCGCCATAGTGAGTATTGAACCCTCAATCTAGCAGTCCATAGGCGACTACGCAAGCCACTGGGCTACCCTGACTCCTTCGTATACAAAGTACCATACCGAAGACTTGACACGGCGTAATGTAAACATCTGTTTGCCATAAATAAACCACAAGTTTATCGTAAAGTTTCCTTTCCTTTATTTCATTTCAAGTTGGAAAAATTGTTAATACTCTTATAACATCCTCTTCTTATTACTCTTCCTTACTTCTTTTAAATCTTACAGTTTTTGTCAGAAAACTAAATCCTAGTAGATTTGTGCTCTCCCATATTCTTGTTGATGGTTTATTTAATTATATTTTATATAAAATGCCTTATACAGTGGAACCTCATGGTACGAGTGCCTCCTTGTATTTACAATTCACTTTACGAGCAGCGATTCGTAAGAATCTTTGCTCGTACGATGAGTAAAAATTCATTGTACGAGCGACCGTCTTCCTCACGCCTAGATGGTTTCCGTTTAAATTAATTAGATTAGTAAAACATGATTATTTCTCGCCTACATTTTTAATATTCATTTTACATGTTCAGTTTGATTTTTTTCTATTTACACAATTTCTGTTTAAAAAATAAACTTTCAAAATATTTTCATATTAATTTCAATACGAAAAATTGCTTCATAATACGAGCCCATCGTAATATGAGCTAGGCCTGGTGAACAAATTCTATTGTATTTCATATTATTTTTTTTAAATTCTTTATTGAAATATGCTCCACAGAAGGTATTACACGTTGTACTTTTTTTTTACGATAATATTATATACATTTGGACTTAATATGACTTGTTAGTATCTGCTAAATAAATTTATAATAAGTTACAATTTTTAAAACAGTTGTTGATAAACTCTTTGAAGTGGTTGTAGCAGTCAGGTTGTAGTAGTTTGTTTTTGGGGAGTGGCCAGCTCAGTCCTTGGGTAATCACAGCCTTCATGAAAGTTGTTCTTTCAGGTATTAGAGCTGAACAGTCCCACAGGAGATGGTCCACAGTTTGTTATGATGTGTTATCGTAAGGACATGCTGCAGTGTTTTATAGTTTGAATCTTTTCAGATAACCCTTGAACTTTCCATGGGCTGTCAAGAACTGGGTGAGTTGCCAGGTTATAGTTAGGTGACTATATTTAATCTTTCTTGAACTGATGGTAAGTTTTCCCTTTTTTGCCCAAATAAGTACAGTGAAATATGGAATTCGTGAATATTGTGGAGCTTGGTCGTGTTTGGAGGCCTCTTTTGCTAGTGCACTTCATATTAAAGTTTTTAGGCTCAATATACCAAATTAATCACCGCAATACAAGGAAAAGAATATTTCAAAGGTTTTTTTCAGAATGGGTCTAATCTAAATCGTTCTTGTTTTGACTGGTGACGGTTTTCTCAGTAATGGGTGAGTCAGTGGATAGTCATGGCATTTAATATGAACGCACTAGAGAAGGTAAACAAATCACCTCTTTTCTGCCTAATTCAATATCAACACATGTCTAAAAATAGAACAGCATTGCTTCCCTTTCTCTTTTATTTTCTTTGTTTCTTGTTTCAACTATAATATTAAATATGTTTAGTGCAAACATAACCGTTCAAAAAAATGTTTGAGAAATAAACTTTGTGAACAAGCAAATATTTCAATCCTTAATTTTTTTTTACAAAATTATTAATAATCTGCCAGTAATGAATTATGAGCCTCAAGAGAATAAAGAAATTAGAGAGACCTTTCAGACAGGTTGAGGGACTGTTCAAATAACAGTACAGGCGTTCTAGGGATCTCATGAGAATAAATAGCTATAGAAGAGTTGTGGTTCAAGAAGAATAAAGGAGAAGTGGGGAAGGTGTTCAAATAGAATAACGATGGACAAGAGGAACTAAGTTACCGATAACAAGGAATAATTTTAAAAAAAAAACAGTATAAAGTGAGTCATCATTGCTGAGTTGTATAGGTTAGGTTAGGTTGCAGTGGCAGTCCCACAAGGGAACATACGTAGGCCAAGCATTGGCCCTTTGTGATACCACACAATGAAGATTGATTCAGTGGTAGTCCTAAATTTTGCCTAACTCAAATGTATTTAGAGTAGGGATCTTTAGATTGAACCCCGGTCCTATCAGTTCAGAGGTGAGCACGTAAACCACTGAGCTAGCCTGGCCCCCGCTGAGTTGTATAACAAAAAAACTGTACATCAAATCAAATATCTCATAGATATTCATAAAATTAGTTAATATGTTCCAATTATTCGAATTTACCCACCAAAAAAATGTAAACTATTAATTTTATTACTAAAGCTAGGACTTCTCAATTCACTTAGTGCTGAATCATTTAGGGCTGAATGTTCCTCTAGGCACAGGAAGTCGAGCGATCGCTGCGCATTCTGGCGAAGGCGTCACTGTACTAGATATTTCTATCTGAAATGTGTCTTAGAAGTTCCTGGTGTTAATTTTATGCATTTTTTAGAGGTTTATCAAGAAAATGGCATGTTTTTGACGTTCGTATATCCAGATATTACTGCATTATATTTTAATCACTTAATTATATGTTTGTATGTATGTATATACATCTTAAGTTTCATCTAATAGCTTACTGACTTTGACCCTAAATGATTTTCTATATTCTAGATTATCTTTTTAACCTCCTAATTATTGCCTATCATTTTTTCATGAATATTATATAGATAGTTATCCTCTAAAAGATTTATCACAATATGAAATAGTTATACAAAGTTGTAACTTTTTTTTTACACAATATACTTAATATATTAAAGGTACAACTTTTGATCATCTAGTTATCAATTTTAAAGGTGTAATGAATATTGATGTTAATAAAGTTGAACAGAATTTAAAACTATATGCAAATAACTCTGAAATTGTAGAAACTAATGAATATAACAAGAGTAAATTGAAATTCAGTAAGAGAGGAGGTTTCTATATGAATGTTCATTACTTCTTATTCATTGTTTTGTAGATTTTGCATATAATGTCAAAGTTTTTTTGAGAAATCTCTTTTCTGATTATTTAATTGAGGTTTATTGTACAATTTCATTATTATTTGTAAACATCTATATATATATATTTGTCTATATATTATAACACCTCTATTGCATGTATTATATAGCCGTTACTTTAATGCATCATTTCATAGTATACAATATGAAGTATACATATACATTACTATTGATAAAATTATCCACTGTTAAGTAAAAACAAAATAAAAGTTTATCAGGACTTGGTCAGTTCTTGAGGTTCAAATTAAACTCTCATTGTCAACGTTTCGGTTTTTATTTAAAACCTTTTTAATAAAAATGTTTTAATTGCTGCTGAAATTTGCAAAGTGATTTCTTTTTAAAAAAATTTCGAAGGTAACAATTAAGTTGTTCTGTTTCAAAGTTTTATACTTCTTTATGTTTCTCACAAACCTATTGTCAAAATGTCTATTGTATTTTCTTATTTGTAACTTTTTGCGCTTTTTATTAATGAATGATTCTATTATTTTTAATATGACTTCTGTTTTGTAGGACTATGGAAAAGGTTTTAAATAAAAACCGAACATTGACATTGAGATTTTAATTAGAACCTGAAGAACTGACCCAGTCTCGATAAACTTTTATTTTGTATATATATGTATAAAACACTTTACTTACTATAACAAACTACGAGTATAACAGTGTTATTACTATAACAAACACTTTTTCTTCTTCTCGGAATTTGGTCAGGGTTAATATACAAAATCAACTTTTTGCCAACGTTTCGTCTCTATTTTAAGACATCCTAAGGGCTATAAATCAAGGCTAGCTTCTATAACCGAACCAACAAAACCTTTTGTTGGTTTTTGATTAGTTTGGTTCATAGAAGACTAGCCTTGATTATATAGCCCTGGGAATGAATACATTATAAATAGAGACGATATACGTTGGCAACTATATGTAATGATTCTGTGATATTAACCCGACGAATCTATGAGACAAAGTAAATCAGTTGTGTGTATATATGTATTATTTGTGTGTCAAGAAAACAATACGCTTATTTATTACTATATATAGTATAGTATATGATATGATATACATACTATAGTGTAATAGTATTCTGTGATATATACTGTATAAAAACCCTGTAATATAGTTCAGGGCTTAATTCTTAAACTGTTGGTGTCGCAGCCCCAGGTGTTGTTCGAGTTTTACTGACATGTGGGGTCAAAGATCTGATACTTTTCAATTCCACTTCATAAATAAAGAGTTTTAATAACTTATGTTGTTACACACTACGTACATAATATAAATACATAATAAAGAATCATACAAATTACTATTATAGTTTTCCAATACTATATATGTGTAAATGAATGGTCTTGGTTACGTATTCTTATAATCCTTATTTTATTGTCATTCTATTGTAAAATTATCTGATGCCATCAAGCTTACATCTACATCTACGGTTATATATATTTCATTACTATGGAGGAGGCGGTCTGTTTAATTATTATTTCCATAAATTGAATGGTCTGCTATAGCTAAAAGTAAAGTTTAAGAAGCCCTGACATATAGTATATCAGTTTTTGGTGTGTATATATGGTAGATTATTTTGTTGTTGTGTTAGCATGTGTCGCATTAGTTTTATGTCATGTATGATACGAGTATAATAACATGACACAGTATACTATAGTGTAATAGTATTCTGTGATATATACAGTATAAACTCTATGACCTGTAGTATATCAGTTTTTGGTGCGTATATATTTGGTTGATTATTTTGGTGTGTTAGCATGTGTTGCTTCAGTTTTATGTCATGTATGGTATAATAATACATACTGTTTTGAGATTCCACTTGCATAATGGAAGCAGAGTCTTCTCAATAACTTGATGGTTGTTGACCCTGAATAACTATAGTTTAAGAACTCACAGTTTTCTAGCTTATAGTGTTATCTATATACTACATTGTTCTTTTGAACCTTCTGGTTTCCTTGGTTATTATTTTTTATAAGCTAAGCATATTTTGATGTTTGTCATCTCTGTCATGATAGAAATTTATTCCTTGATCCCTATTCATACGTTACAATACTAATCATAGTAATTACTGATTATTTTTTCCTACAATTTAGTACTTTTCACTACTCTTCAATGATTATTATCTATCCATGGTAGAAATTTATATCTTGATCTCTGTCTATACGCTATAAGAGCGTAATAAGTAATTATAACTAATAATTAATATTGTTATATTTTAGTTAACGGTAGCATTCTCAAGAGAACACATATAGGACTTGGTGGTACTATTGTACAATCTACCCTGAGATTCCTGGGCAAACCTGGCTACTTACAATTCTTATAAGTAATATACTTGAAATTAATAATTTTAATTGTATAGTTGTTATTAGTTTATAAGTTATTGGCCATACTTTTCTTATTATCTAATTCAACAAACACATTCTCTCTAATTTTATTAAAACTCTTCTTATAACTGCCGGTAGAGGTATTAGTGTTGGGCTTAGAAAGGGGTTACCAACCAGGAGTGCGAGAAGCAGGGCTGTAACTATTAAGAAATTTCATTGGTTCAAGGAAATTCCAGCACTTTTAAGAATATGATACTTTATTAAGGAAATTTTCAAAAGATCCCAGATTCACCCGTATGAATGAACTGAGTTTATTATACAACTTTGTAAAAGTCAGTTTTTAGATTTTATTATCTTGGACATATTTCAACAAAGCAATTATTTTGGGTCAGGTATATTCAAATTTTAATCTAGGACATCTTTTCTAGTCCATTTGCTTTTTTACTTATTACAAAATTAAATTCTTTTTCTAAGCGTTTCGAAGCTAGTACTTGATTTTACTACTTTACATATATTTCAAACAAGAGTTATTATTTTCGTAAAAGTTTATTCAAATATCAAAATGTGATGTTTCTTGTCTTTTATCGTTAAACAAAGTAAACAAAATGTAGGGAGTATGAGGTCAAAGTGAAACTTTTTTATGGTCCAGGAGTAAAGAAGGTTTGGGAATCACTGACCCAAGTCTATGATTAGTTCTATGATCAAGTTCTATGATTAGAAGGAATCATAGTGATACTGCTATTCATATTATGATTTTTAATCTTTCCGCTGATAAGCAGGAATCAGTTATTAAGTTGTTCACCGTACTATCTTACTACTCCTGTACTGTAGCTATATTCAAAGCGACAGTTTCTTTTCTAAAACTTACAAAGTTCTAGCTCATAGGTCGGCATCCCGCAGCTCTTTAGCCTCCTTGTAGTAGTTGCCTTTGGCCTTGACATTGAAAACACAAAACTTTTTTAATTTTATTTAAAAAAAAAAAAACTGTAGTAAATAAGCACCAAACGTAATATTTTACTAGCACTGGTGCTCCTGCTTGCAGCTAAATGTTTTTTGTATATTAGAGTATGCTAGTTTTTGTTTCATTTTACACTGATATAAAAAGGATTCAAAGAAGCATGCATAGTTCACCTTTTACTTTATTTGGGAGTACACCCACACATACGCATCGCACTTCTGTTTGTAATACTCAAAGATTGTAACAGTTAACTTTAAAATAAGATTAAAAATATTATAAGCTGTTGTGTTTTAACGCTCCAGACTGTTTTTCTTGTGAAATAGGAGGTGAAATGACTCTTGTGATAACAAAGGTTGCAGACCCTTGTTCTATCCCATTTCTTTACATATTTCTTCTCTCAGCGACATAATGCTCCCGTAGTATGGATACTATACCTGTCTAATCTAATTTCTAATGTCCTATCTTGTCCCATCATCCATCCTACAACTTACTTCACTTCCTTTCATAACAGCTGTATTTACCACATTATCAATGATCAAACCACAATAAGAAATGGGAAAACAAGACTAAGATCTTTCAACCGTAACAAGCGGTTTTCGTCTTGTTTTCCCATTTCTTATTGTGGTTTGATCATTGATTGTTATTTCACGTGTTTATGTGAAATCTTTTCACCACATTATCTACAACAGCGATCACCAATCTGTGGCCCAAGCCACCAAATAATGACCATTTTCTTATATTCCTTGAAAGTTTGATTCAATTTTCAACAATATATTTATATGAAAGAAATTTTCATCTGTACAGTAATTAAAACTCGGTACCACTTTCTGCTTGAAATAGATGCAGCTGACATGCTCTTGCAGTGATATTGAAACTGAATCTTCACATACTGATGTCAAATAAACAGTAGCATCCATCACACTAAAAAGGGGTAATATTTTATTAACCTCCAGTTTTTATTTCTTTTTCTTTAAATAATTACTAGTTTTTTTACCTTTATTGTGTGTATTTCCTATTAACGGTTTTAATTTTTCTTCTGATTCTTATTATAAGAATATATTTGCAGTAACTTTTTCTCAAATCCATATTAGTTGTCCGCCAGATAGAAAATGATTCATTTAGTGGTCATGAGGTTCTAAAGCATTGCCTACAGCTGGTCTGCAAGACCAATGAACTTCTTGAAACAGTGCTTATCGTTGGGATGTTTACATTGTGCTGCTTTCAAGTCCTTTGCCTTCCACTTACTCGTAGATAAGATAGCATCTGAATTATCACACATCTTTTTTATCAGTCACCGCACCAACCATCCTATTGTCATTGTTACAAATTCTCATAGAATCAATTTCAAATACTTGTTTTTCTTTGCAAATTCTTAAGCAGATTAAGCAAATTCCTAATTCTAATTGTTATGTCTATGAGATACCTTTTTGTGTGACCCTTCTGAAAACAATCTTAAAATATTTTGTTCTAAAAAAAATTTGAAAGTCTTCAAAAATGGTCAAATATTTTTTTTTATAATTTTTGTTTCTATATTTTGTTAATCTATTTCCTGATCTATTGGTATTTCCAGTTTTTCAACTATATTGCTGTTTTATCATGCATTATTTATTATTTTTATTTTATTTTCTTCTTGTTTTTTACCCTTTCAAAAGCTGGTGTCATTGTAAGGAATCTTCTGTCATATCATTCGAGTTAGTATTATTTTGCCTATGATGATTGCCTTGTTTTGGCATCACTCATCCTTCTGATGATATCATATGTCGAAATAACGTGAAGGTTTTATAAGTCTAGAAACGTTGTAACGCTACAAAAAGGAATGTTATGGTAGACATAAAATAAATTTACGAGAATTCTTAAAATTAATTTAAACCTACTCATAAAAAGTAATTAAGCATTTTTGTTTTTTTTTCAATATTTAAGTTTTAAAAAGCAAAAACAAACGAAATTATATAAAATGTGTATGTGATTTCTATCTTTCGTTTTAAATAATATAAAAGAACTTCTTTCTAAGGCTTTAGTTTTAACTGATTTTAAAGCATCAGTATATGTTCTTTTTTTTTAAATTATGCATCGATATTTTTAAGAGAGTGACATAAATTATTAGCTTAAGGTTTTCAGAATAATTCCAAAGTAGTGCTATTCTCTCCGTATTCCTATAGTTGTTTATATTTCGTTATAGTTTTCTGTGTTTATTTTCAATATGTTTCCAACACTTAGTCCAGGAGTAAGTGTAAAGGCTCAGCCTAACCTTTAGGAAAAAAAATAACAATGAAATGTTGGTACCTGGCTTCTAATATGAAACAGATGTACCCCATACCCTCACCCACGTCCATCCTATTCCCAGTCAGTTGTACCACCGACACTCACCCTTAGGTTCGTATCACATTATCTTCCTTATTTTATTTTTATTTTGTACTATATTTACTGTATACTATAGATAACTCTCTGGTATCATTGTATTTTTTAGTTAATGCCAGGAAGAAGAACACTACGTGTTCGAAACGCGTTGTTTATATTAAATTTTTATATGTGGAAACCATTTCATTAACTTTTTACCCTAAAATTTCAGAATAATGTATTATGTTTTCTTCAAAATGAATTGATTTGCATCATGTTTAGGTTTTTCTTTATGTAAATTTATATTAAAATAGACATTATGTCATTTGTATTTCTTTAAAACCAAAGAAATTTAGTTTGATTTCTTTAAAAAAAGTATAATTTGATATTCCCATGAAAAGAAGGCATTTGATTTAGTAGTCAATCACGTTGTAAAATGCAATCACGTTGTGAAATGGCAATCACGATGTAAAATGGCAATGTTTAAGGGCGACTTTAACAGATTGCTGAATTCTAGTCTAATCACCCCAATAAATACGCATTCCTATTTGACGAGGTCAACAGATATCCATCTTGCGTGGTAAGAAAATAAATCTCTTACTCATTTCTTTGGTACTTCCTTTATCAGGGAACTATTCTTTCCAATAAAAATTCACTGTTTATTGACTTTTCTTATTAGACGTATACGATTTATTAATATGGTTTCTTTAATTATTAAGTTATTAGTATTATAGAGGCTATTGATTGCGGTAGGTTAGGATGCAGTGACAGTCCCACAAGAGAGCACACATAAGCCGAACAATGGCCCTTTCTGATATCACACAATGAATATTCTACTCTATTCGGAGTCCTTAAATGTTTTTATTCCCCGAGGAACTGAGAAGAGCCTGTAGGGACATTAGAGAAACTCTCAAAAAAGGAAACCAAGCACGAAATTGCCATAAAATTTTTAGAAACTTGTTTGCAAGAAGGATTGTTACCAACCTTCACTAATATATATATATACTCGTATATATATATTTAGTTTGAACCGTCTTCAAGAGAGATATGAGAGGGAAACCTAGCGCACTGGTTCAGAGACGGTTGGAGACTCCCTTTCTTATCTCTCCTGAAGACAATTCAAACCAAAAATTAGAGACTATAAGTGTGTTCTTTTAATTTCTCTATGTTTCTTTTTGTGCATTGAACAATATTTGTCTGCTGCGGATCGTATTTCCTTCAAAAAAAGTATATATATATATATATGTTGGTTGTTTCGGTCAGTGGACGCATTTACGTCTCCGTTCCTTCATTCCTTCACCTTTTTATTTTCTTCTTCTCTCCTGAAGACGGCAAGACACCGAAATGATTGAGATTCGTGAGTGTTAGTCCTCTTTCTTGTGATCTCTAGCTGTAACTTTAATTATATATATATATAGCAGTCTTCTAATTAGAAACTGCAATAGAGGTGCGATGATGGAGCTTCAATGTAGTTATCTGATATACCAGTTCTCATGCACACAAGGGGGCTGTGAACCCCTTCCTTCAAGATATATTGGAATGACTACAACGAAGTTATCCAGGCGTCTTACACTCCACCTATCAAATGGAGCACCCTAACACATATGGAGAATGAGCATGGCATTCGTCTGACTAGGAAAATGCCAGTGGAAGGCACTACAGTCATAACAATGAATAAGAACCAACTCCAGGTGCAAATTCTGGAGGCTCTAATTATTAAAGAAAAATGCACTGCTTTAAATAGTCAGATTAATGACATGCTCGTTATCCCAAGTTCAAAAAATTATTTATTCTAAATTTAAATTCATTAAGCATAGTATTGTTAGTTTACCTACTGAGCGCTAGGAGCGCTTGCATAGTGAATTTTTACTCTCTGTTATCACTGTTATTGTTAAGCTTTTCTATCTTTGTATCTCAACTCTTTCATTAGTTTATTTGTTTTATTTGTTATTATAATATTAATGTTTGTTATCCTGAAGATGACCAGTGCGGTCGAAAGCTTGATCTACTTAGTAAAGTTCTTAAGTTTTCATGAACTTGGGAGAGTTACTCTTTCCCTAAAGAGTAAAGTGTTTAGGAGAAAGGAACACGTTCTCAAAAAGATCGTGAACACTGAATCCGCTTTGGCCATTAATGATATTTGTATAAAAGATTTGCTGCCCATTTACACGAATATGTATATATATATTTATATATATATTGTAAACAGGAAAACGATCCAAAAGGACAACAAACGTTTCACGCTGAATCACAAACACAGAAATAAGGAACAAACACACTTATTATCTCTAATTTTCGGTTGAACCGTCATCAGGAGAGTTGAGATAGGGACACCAAGTGCAACTGTTGGAGACCCAACCGTCGCTTCACAAGTGCGCTTGGTGTCCCTATCTCAACTCTCCTGATGATGGTTCAACCGAAAATTAGAGACAGTAAGTGTGTTTGTTCCTTATTTCTGTGTTTGTGATTCATCGTGAGACGTATATAAATATATATAAGTTATCTTTTGGGTCGAGTGGAAGGCTTTTTTAAAAAATAATATTTATTAGTTTCCAAAAGATTAACAGTTATTTTAAATATACTGTGTATGCATAACTTATTTTATAAACACAGGGAAGTCTGAGAGAAATACCACATAGAGAGTGTCACAATTACAATAATTTTTGTCTTTAATAATAAAAGGAGCTTTGGCCAAACCAGACTTAGTTGAGCTACGTGAAGTATTTGGTCCTGACCGTCAAACAGGTGGACTGGAAAACAGGCTGGCTTCAGAGGTAGATCGTGGTGGTCCAAAGGTTCTAGGGCAGACTGACGAGTGACAGCGTCTCCGTTGGCTTCTCAAGATGATCTTCGAAGAGGGTGGGGCCGGACGCCTATTTATGGAGTTTATTAGGCGACTCAGCATTGCTGAGTCTTGGGTTCCCATGGGAAAGTGGGCTAGACGACAGAGACGGGCCCTTGTTTTAACCACTTGAACTACTTGAACTGCCAAGTTAACTTATATATATATATATATATATTTATTTATACCTGTAAACTCAGTAAGCTTCCCGTTGCTACTCATGCCAGTTCTCACGGACTCAGTTTTAATGACTGTTTCCGTGTACAGGTTCTGAGACAGATAACTGATAACAATTCTAAAGTCACACTGAGAGCTTCAGAAGAAGCTTTTATTATTCTTGTGGGTGGCAGATCTGCTCCTGGTCCTAACCTAAATCGTTGATTATTCCTTTTGTTTATTTTAATTTATGGTTTGTTTACTTACTCATTTTTATTTTTGTTTGAGTTTTTTACTTGTGATAATGGTTTTTGTTTTCATTTAAAAGTTATAGATCAGAAAATTCAGATCTCTCTGTTAAAGTACCTGGTTTTAGGCAGAATAGTTCAAGTTTCAATGACAGTAGTTACGTATATTTAAGAGTTCATATTCTAACTGTGGTATGAGCACTATGTGCTCATATGTATATACTCCGTGATATGGCTGAACAAGCTGGGAGCGCGATATAATACCAAAACAGGTATGAGCACTATATTATATTGCCTTATATTATTAGCACTATATAAAACTTTAGAAATAATAATTTTATTCTATGATACGAGTGTACTGCTTGATATTATCATGACTGGTGTTTTATGCAATCTGTTGATACATTACTATGCTGGAAGTGAAATTACGCGCAGTTTTATTTTTACTGTAGGCTCTAGGTGCAATCAATAATAATTACCCTTTAAAAGAAGTGGAAAACTATGTATACATGTTTTTCAAAATGTTTGTTCCATGTGTATTATACCGTTAAAGGTGACCACTCCAGTAACATCAATAAGACAAAATATTATGTTTATCATCAAAATTTGATGTTGTTGACCCATTTTCCTAATGTATGAAAATTGAAAATGAATTTTATGTTTACTCTTAATAAACGATGTGACATATATTAAAAAATGGCTGCTTACAAAATACAATGAAAGAAACATCCGCAGTTTTAAATCTGGTCGTATTTTAATTTTTTTAAATGATTTTTAGGCTTCCATTTTCATTGTATTATATTATTTCTTTGTTTATTTTATTTGTGTTGTATTCACAATTTGTTTAGTCTTTAATGAAACAGAATGTTCACCTTATAATACCTTATGTGCCTAGGAAAATAGAGATCATTATTTTTAAAGTCTTTTCACTTGTAATGTATTTTTTTTTATTTTACTTATGTTTTTATTCACTAGTAAAATTTTTTATAATATAACTAACTTTATTATTTATTTTTAAACAGGACAAGAAAACCTGCGTTTGCAATATAACAGAAATACTGAGAGAAAATGAAGAAACTCTTCGAGGCCCAATAGGAGAGAAAGGAGAAACTGTAAGTGAAATCTGATATCAGACTAACGCAGTGTTACACTGACTCAAGCTTTACTAACAAATATTTACAGTAAAGAGTGTCTTGATTTATCGTGAACCAATGGGTTGAGACATCACTACTTGCGAAATATTTATCAAAGAAATAACGCACGGCTCCTCTGAACTTTACTATGTATATTTACTATCAAAACTAAAAGATAATTGTATTATTATAAAAATCCCAGCTCAAAATCGAAGAACATGAACACCCAAAGTAAAGAAACACGTTTACAAACTCAAATAATTTCAGGAGAAAAGAGAAAGGGTGACCAAGCACATTGTAGACGCAACGACAAGTAACCGACCCGGTATCCACCAGGGCTGTCCTTGTGCCCGATCATGAAGTAATGCAGTTAAGAGAATATATATACAAGAAATTCAGATAAGCAAGCCAAGCTGAGTAAATATAAAAAAATCAAAGAGAATTTTAGAGGAATTAAAAGAAAACATATATATATATATATATATATATATATATAATATATATATATATATATATATAAATTTGATAAGCAATAAAAAAGTAAATTTATTCCTTTATTTATGAATTTATATTTTTTAATACATGTAAATAATTTGTTATACGGTATTTCATTTTATTTTCTAAGCAACGTATTCTTAACTAGTTCCTTCTTTCTTTATTTTTTATTCATTCTCTACCTTTTATTTACAATGACAAATATATTTTTATTGCATTCTATTTATTTATTTTTTCTTTAGCATTATTTATGAATAAATTAATTTTTTATTGCTTAAAATTTTATATATTATATATACATATATTATTTTTTTTAAATTCTGTACAATTCTCTACAATTCTCTTTAATTGCTGTATATTTACCCAACTGTATTATTTATCTGAATTTCTTGTCTATATCTTCTCTTAACTGTATTACTTCAAGACCAGGTTCGAGGAGTAGTACTGGGTCTGTTACTTGCTGTTGTGCCTACAACGTGCTTGGTCTCCCTCTTTTATTTCTGCTGAAGACGGAGTGGTCGAAAATTTGAGTTTGCAAGTGAGTTTCTTTACTCTGTGTGTTACTCTTCTTCTGATCATCTTTTGTCTATAGTGTATTATAGAAATCCGTCATACCTCTTGAATCATTGTTGAATCATTGAATCATTGGACGTCCGAACTCTTAATGGCTCAGCGGCGCCTACTCGTTTGGAATGGCTTTTTTCCATCACGGGTGAGTCAGGGGTGCGTTACATCCTGATCGCCATCTTTCTGTTCGTCGGCTTCGATGCAGTCAGTTGGTACGAGGTTACGCTGATTGGATATCCGGCTAACAGACAGAAATTCTGTAGCCAAGTCAGGTTCAGCTGAACCTCTGTCCGGAGTTACGGTCCATTGTATATATATTTACAAATTTACATGTACCATTAACAAAGTTTTACAAATTTAATGCTAATTTAAAATATTGATGGATATAAAACATATTAATTTTTATTAAAATAGTATTTTTTATTTATAACTAAGTCGTTAAAACCTATAATTGCATTCCTCACACTGTAAAATTACTGTGGAGGCAATTCATCCCCTGAAAACTCAAAATTAACCCTTTGGGGAAAATTTCACCCCCATTGAGAACCTTACCTGCATCCAAGGCTGGTTCAATAGGACCTTGGTCCGGAGATCGAACCGAGAGCTCTTAATATACTGTCGATACCACGCTTGAGGGAGAAGTTTGTGCGGAATTTCTTTAGGTGTCCTACATGCTCGTCGTTGGAGTTGAACTCACGGTGGCTGTAGTTCCTCACCAAGGAAAACTAGACTCTCTAGTGAGCCACTGTGTGAGAGGCAGCATCTTCTCACAAGATTGGTCGCATAGCAACAAGAGGGAGCTAGACCCTCGACCCTCACCACTAGGAAAGGTCTATGAGATGGTAGGGGAACTTGAAAACGGGTGTTCACTTTTGAAGTATTACCCGACTCCGAGGCAAAGGATCCTTCCCTTTCGGGGAGGTCAACCGAATTCTTATAGATCCTATTGCAGTCCTAAAAAATACGACGTCGTGCGAGTCGGCCATCTGTTCATTTTATTGGCAAGATGAATGACTTGTAAAACCGGTCGTGCTTCTACAATTATTTTCACGGTATGACGAATTTTCATAACAACAGTACCTCTGTGGTACTGAAAATACACGCTCATTTAAAATATAATCTATTACACTTATTGATTTGCACGTAATTTGCTAACTAACAAAGCTATACGTTTAGTGTAAATACCCAGTTTTGAATATGAAAATAATTTCAAAACTTCTCAGAGAGATAGGAAGTAGAGGTGAGGGGTCGAGTTTGCCAGTCTCTACAGGATGACCTGCAAGGTCATCCAAACGACCTCTTGATACCTGGTTCCCTACCTTCCACTTCAACTACTCCAAATGTTATATTTGTGATTTTTAAATCAAGTAACCCTATATATATAGGTGTGCTCTCTAATCGGGATTCGGTCAATTTTCTAGGATAAAAAATCAATGTCTCGGTGCCAACGTTTCGGTTTTATTTAAAAACATTTTTTCATAGGCAGAAAAAATAGTAAGAATTTTTTAACTCAGAAAATGAAATTTACATAGGTGGCCAGCCGATAACTGATATTTTAATAGTTAAAGCCAATATAACTTTTATTATATCATCCATACAATAAAGATAAAAAAAGTTGACTACAATTAGTCCTATTTCAAGATGCAATAGTTGCGAAAACCCACCGGACGTCTACAACTGCTATTTAGGAAGTATGACGGATTTATCTGATAATATGTATTTTACTAACCTCTGTGGTACCAAAACAACTTGTATATATTGCATATATAATCTATACATGCGATATTTATTTCCTTATTTAATTTCGATTGGACATTCTTTAAAAACTGGTTGTCCTAGTAGAAAATTTAGATAAATTTAATACATTTGAAATTGTTTTAGTGATTTCGTAGATTTAATAAAATTCCTCTTTATTTAACAAATTCAAGTACTTTGCTTTGTTAGAGATGAGCGCGTATAATAAGAAGAGACAAGGTTGTAATTACCGGAATGCACTTTTTCTCTCTCCGTCTAATCCTGATTTAGGTGAATCAACGAGATGGATTGGATACTGTTTGTGAGATTAATATTTGTCTTGACTTCACCCATTATAACTCCAACACTTTACCATTTTACTAATTACTTTCTCTAATCATAACTTATATGACAATATATATATATATATATATATATATATATATATATATATAAAACACTAATAACTTCTCGACCGTGTGACAGATATACAACTAAAAAATGATTGATCGGGATGCGGTCAGTTTCTTCCACTTTTTAATTCAAACTCTCATTGCCGACGTTTCGATTTTATTCAAAATCTTTTTCATAGGCCTACAAACAGAGGAAAACAAGAATTTTAATACGTACATTTTTAAAACACAAACAAAAGAAGTACACTATGAACATTAAATACAATCTTAAGTATTAGGATAACAATGTTATCCTATAACATTGTATTATATAATATTGTATTATATAATAATTATTATAACGTTTCGATTTTATTCAAAATCTTTTTCATAGGCCTACAAACAGAGGAAAACAAGAATTTTAATACGTACATTTTTAAAACACAAACAAAAGAAGTACACTATGAACATTAAATACAATCTTAAGTATTAGGATACAATGTTATCCTAATACTTAAGATTGTATTTAATGTTCATAGTGTACTTCTTTTGTTTGTGTTTTAAAATGTACGTATAAAATTCTTGTTTTCCTCTGTTTGTAGGCCTATGAAAAAGATTTTGAATAAAATCGAAACGTCGGCATGAGAGTTTGAATTAAAAAGTGGAAGAAACTGACCGCATCCCGATCATCATTTTTATATATATATATATAAATATATATATATTCAATGTTTTGTTATTGAGGGCTAGGTCAAGTAAAAGAAAATAAACTCCTTTCTAGGCCGACGTTTCGATGTATTTGTCATCATCTTCAGGGATAAAATTAGAGTAAGACTATAATACATTTATCAAAACAATCTACAACTCACATAGAGAACTAACACACACACACACACACACATACACATATATATATATATATATATATATATATATATATATATATATATATATGATGTAATTTTTTTGAGGGTTGAGGTCCAATGATTTTAAACTAGTCCTTTTGCCGACGTTTCGACATATATTTATGTCATCTTCAGGGCTACAACGAGATTGTTTTACAGTTAGCACTACTATTGCTACTATTTGGTAATTTATTACATTTTAATATGTACAGTAACAAAGAGGAATTTATTGATAAATCATTTATTTCTACTATGGATTTTTTTTTATACATTGACATAAGGATATTGTTATAATTATTCTATTGCTTTAGAATTATTATAACAATATCCTTATATCAATGTATAAAAAAAAAATCCATAGTCGAAATAACTGATTTATCAATAAATTCCTTTTTGTTACTGTACATATTAAAATGTAATAAATTACCAACTAGTAGTAATAGTAGTGCTAATTGTAAAAAAATCATGTTGTAGCCCTGAAGATGACATAAATATGTGTCGAAACGTCGGCAAAAGGACTAGTTTAAAATCATTGGACCTCAACCCTAAAAAAAATTACATCATATAAATATTGGGTCAAGAAAACAAATCATGATATATATATATATAATATATATATATATAATTCATAAAGTTAAGATGTGTTAATCATGTAACAATAGTAAATATAGGTATGCTGCAACATAAACAGATTTCCAAGCCCTGAAGATGACATAAATATATGTCGAAACGTCGGCAAAAGGATTAGTTTAAAACCATTAGACCTCAACCCTAAAAAAAATTACATCATATAAATATTGGGTCAAGAAAGCAAATCATGTTGTGTATATATATGTCAACATTTTTTTTTTCGCCCAATTTCTTATGATATAGGTTTTTTTTTGTTGAAGTTTGAGGTATTTTAACCACATTTGTAGTAATAATAGTGCTAATTGTAAAAAAATGTTGTAGCCCTGAAGATAACATAAATATATGTCGAAACGTCAGCAAAAAGAGTAATTACAATCAGAAGTCTTCAACCCTCAAAAAAAAACCTCTATTATATATTTTATAATATATATGTATTCAGGGCAAACTATAGGTACACAGTAAATAGAAAAACATACTTACTATCTCTAATTTTCGGTTGAACCGTTATCAGGAGGATAGAGATTGTGATGCTAAGCACATTTGCCAAGTGACGGTAGGAGACCTGTATTACTATATTAATATGTAATATTAACGTACTTGCCGTTGCGCCTACAACTTGCTCGGTCTTCCCCTCTCTTTGCACCTGAAGACGCTTTGTCCAAAAATTTGAGTTTGTAAGTGTGCTTCTTTACTGTGCTTGGTATTCTTCTTCGATTTTGAACTCGTATTGGATCCAGTTTGGATTGTCTTTCCGATTTTATAGTGAAAATATGATATGGTAGTAGTATGGCCAGTATTACTGTTACGCTTTGTTATTTATTTTGTTCCTTTATCATCATTTATTTGATTAAATTCTAAACAGTTTTTTTTCAGTTTGTTTTTTTTCCCTAATTTTTCTGATTCTTTATTTACCTTTCTTTTTTACTGATGTGCTTACAATTCTTTTTGTTTATTTTATTTTTTTTTTTTTCATTTAAAATCATTCATTTTATGTTTCATTAATTTTTTCTTAATTTATCACAGTTCATTTACAAGTAGGCAACTCTTCTCTCCTGGTAACGGTTAAATTAATAATTAGAAACTGTATGGTATTTTTCTATTTACTGTGTACTTATAGATTACTCTGAATCGCTTACTGTCCTTTGTGAATGGTTTCCCTGGTGGTAATCTATATACTCGTATATATATATATATATATAACCAATATATATAACCAATATATATAACCAATATATATATATATATATATATATATATATATATATTAGTGTACTTCGGTAGCAGTCCTTCCTTTATACATGATTGGTTATACACGACTGAATATTGTCGATTGATGATCTTCTTCTCCAACTTTTCAAGTTGGAGTGTCTACTGCAGTAGACAGTCGAAACGCGTCGACAAGAAGAATTCATTCCTTGAACCGTTGTTCTCACAACGAAAAATTAATTTTTCGCAAACTTGAAAAGTTGGAGAAGAAGATCATCGATCGACAATATTCAGTCGTGTATAACCAATTAAAATATATATATAATATATATAATATATATTATATATTCACTGTTTTGTTATTGAGGGCTAGGTCAAATAAAAGAAAATAAACTCCTTTCTAGGCCGACGTTTCGATGTATTTGTACATCATCTTCAGGGCTAAAATTAGAGTAAGACTATAATACATTTATCAAAACAATCTACAACTCACATAGAATAGAAGAATAGAATAGAAGAGGTCAATAACAATTTTTGAGTTTATATATATATATATATATAATATTTATACTTTTTTGATAAAAATACGGTCCGAAATGGACAAATACAGTTCAATACATAAAGAAACATAGAGAAATTAAAAGCACACACTTAAGAGTCTCTAATTTTCTGTTGAACCGTCTTCAGGAGAGATAAGAGATGGAAACCAAGCCAAGAGGGAGACCGCTTCAGGGAGCTCCAACTGTCTCTGTACCAGTGCGCTTGGTTTCCCTCTCTTATCTCTCCTGAAGACGGTTCAACCGAAAATTAGAGACTGTAAGTGTGTTCTTTTAATTTCTCTATGTTTCTTTATGTACATTGAACTATATATATAATCATTTCGTTCCAGAAATTCCTAGCATTTACAATAATTAGTAAATTTCAAAATAGAGAGTAAAGTACATGAGTTTGCTCCTTATGTAGGAGTATACTTGTGTATGAGTATGTGGGTACTATAGTGTTTCATGTATGTATATTTTATTACATACCTTACATACCTTGATTATAAGAATAATGTTATAATGTTTGGGCAACATGAAAACATTGAAAGAGTATTGATGACATTGCTTAAACTGTTTAACTTTAATAAATAGTTATAAACTATTTACTTTTTAACTTAAAACTAATCAAAAATTTCTTGGCGTTTAGTTTCATCCTATAGCAGTGTATTATAAATTATAGATATTATTATCGTTACTAAATCACCTGTAATTGTAAATATCTATACGGTTTTACATATTTTTTGAAGGTGGGACGAGTCTGGTGGTTTGACCTACTCTCCCCTGTACGGCTACCCCCGTGATGTAAAATACGGGCTGCAACCCTCAAAAAAAGATTATTTCATTTATTATGGTAGCTCCATACACATTACACAAAATTGTTATGGAGCGACTCCATTTCACCGTGTGTCTTCTCTCGTGGGTGTTCTGACAGTGACGTAGCAGGCAAGGGGCTGTAAATTAGAGATAGTAAAAATTGGAAATAGAGTAAAATTAAAATAATAAAAAGCTGACAAAAAAAACTGAAATTTTATACTGAAATTATCTTTTAAGGTAGTAATTGCTTTTATTTTTTATATGTCTTATACTCTTTTAAATGGATTTTTCAACCGTAATATTTGTAAATGAAAAATAAATTTATTTAAAATTGTTCAAAACTAGTTTTTTTAAAGTGGTTAAAACTGTATTGTATTTGTTTTCGTAGCCTGTTAATTTAATTTAACCATTTTTTTGTGATTTGAATTATACCTTTTTTGTTTTGAAAAATCTTTGTTTTTCTTTGATGACGACTGTATATGTATACGGGTACTGTAATAAGATGAAAGTCTGGGACTAATAGCAGCAGTCTGAACTAGATCATTGATTGTAATTCCATAGAAAATAAATATTTTGAGGATTTTTTTAAAATTTTGAAGGGGATTATTATTGGCCAATGGTGAGGTGGGAGCAAACCTTACGAGCGCCCCAGGCGGCAAAAATAGTTACTACGCCACTGTGTTCTGGTCCCCATTAACCTCGAAAAATGAGGTATCACAGTAATACTGATACAAGAAAAGTTAACAATTACCTGAATCAGAAAACTAAATAAACCACAAAATAAATAAATATTTAGCGTCGCGTCTAAGTTGATAACCGTAATTTTGACGGCTGACTTTTAATTTTGACAAATTCTAGCTTTTACTATCAAGTTAAAGGACCAACTTATTTAATTTTCAAGCCGTAGTTAGTGGGGGGGGGGGGGGGGGGGTTAGAAAAGTCTCAGATTAAAGTTTCAAACATTTTTTTTTTACTTTCTGTAATGAATGGTCTTTTCTGAGAAGTTGTAATTACAGAGCTCCGGTGTCGTGTTATTCTTTAGTGCCCAGTAGGCAAATGTAAAAAAAAAGGAAAGTAACTTTCCCCCTCTCGCTCAGAACATCCTGTTTTACAGCTCGGACTTAAATTGATTTAAAGCTTGCTCCACCTTACTGTTTTGCCCGCTGATTGAATAGTATATTCTCAAACGTCATGAATGCTGTATAAAGGGTGTCCCAAAAGAAACCGATCCTCAATCTTTAATCAACATTATTAATCAACAAATTTAACCGATGTATTCATTGTTTTCAAATATTAAAAATGTTTACAAATATTCAACTATAATGCAATTACGGCATCTTTTGACAACACTGTGACATACTTTTTGGCCAGTTTTCTTTGAAAGTTGGTTCCATTCTCGCCAAATATTTTGTTTTGACAAATTCTTAGTAATTCTTGATAACAAAGATACGTCCACTTAAATCAAAAGTCCTTCGTTGCATTTCCAATAAGGGTTATTATGCCGAAAAGCATTAAAGTTATGCCGTCAGATCATAATAAAAAACTATTAAAAATTAAGGATTTCAAATCCTGAAACCAGACCCCCAAAAGAAGTTATTAAATCATAAATTAAATTTAATACCTTATTAATTTAGTTATTTAATTACATCAGTGCTTCTAAAACGGTGCGCTCTGGAAGGTAGCCAACTGCACCCCAAGATAACAAAAAATTAAATTTATAATAACGGACTTATATTTTAAAAATGTCCATAATTTTTATTTATTTTAGAAACACCAAGTATGTGGTTTTTAAGTCTGAATAAAGTCTCTGCCACTTGATATTATGAACTTGAAAGTAAATTTCTCTTATTTTTAATCAGCAATGATGATATCTCTTTTCCTTTCCTTGAAGATTTAAATCGTTTGTTACTGATCTCTCTCTCTCACTCGCTCTCTCTTTCTCTCTGTTGTTATTTATTATATAAAAAGAAATACTTGTTATATAATAAATAATTTGGATAAAACAGAAGACCGAAATTCGCTTGGCTAGTGAAAAATAAAATAAACTCCAATACAGGAGTATAGCCGCGGGCTGGGGTTGGGTCGGGCTGGCTTTGTTAGGCCCGATCTTACATCTAGGTACCATAAGACACAATTGACTGTCAATGATTAATTAAAAACTTATTTTATTTATAATTGCTGAATTATTAAAATTTCAACGTCGCAATATATTCTTAGTCCTAGTAATGTGTTTTTGGATAGTATATTACAATCTTTCAAAAGTTTCCTATAACTCGTTGGTGATAATAGTAATTGGTAATAGTATTTCCATGTCGTCAGTACATTATTTCATAATTTAACTGATAAATTTTCACCTCAAACAAAATCGTGTTTCATTTCATACTAAACCGAATTATACATACAAGTCTGGTTTAATCATGATTCTAAGGGAAGTAATCCCTGAATGAGTCATGGATGGCAAATATATCTGCCACATGAATTGTACATTCAATATATCGTTATAAGCTATATACTCTGCCACTAAATGGCCTCCTCAATAAAAATACACTTAACAATATCCTCTGGAAACGTTTTATGAGAGGAATTTTATTTATTTTTTTTTTAACTCCATTCCAAGCTGCTCATATTTTTATCCTAATCATTTCTTCTGATGAAGTACAAAAGGATAGAAATATTAATATTTCAACCAAGTCTTTAAAAAAAAAAATGAAAACATAAGTGAATCAGATCAAAATAAATAAATCATAGAATTATCAATAAACTGAAATATATTATTAAAAAAAATTAAACTCTCCTAAAGTGTTATTCTTAAAGAGATGAACTTAATTTTTAGGGAAAGCTCATGTTTAAGAGATGCACATAGTTAGTACTACAGAGGTTAGTAAAGATAATCTATATAAATAAAAGAAAAGTTTTGTCTGTTCATCTTTTTTTTATTAGTATTATAATTATTATTTGAGGGCCTTGAAAAAACTATTATTCTTGCCCTCTTCTGCACTAAAGAACCCCAGCAATTAACTTCAATCTCCAAGAAACTTAGTACTTTTGCAGGGTCGAGCGGTAAAAGTTTTTCTATGGTTTTGTTGAGTGTCCCGAAGCACCTGCCTCCCGGCTGCAAAGCTCCCTGACAGTCAGCTAGCAGGTGCAACGATGTTTCTTCCTCTTTTTTCCAGAATCTGCACAAACCATCATTGATACGAGTAATACCCATTCAGGCTTCCTATGTATCGGGAGAAAGTTGCTTCATTTCTCCTTCTTCCGGTCCATAGGTTCAATTGTGGGCGGTTAACTCCCACTAGTCAGCACTCTTGGATCAGAGTTTGCACTTCCGGAGGTTGGTATCCTGGCTTCCTTTTCTCTTTAGTATCATACAGGGGAACACCCTTGAAGCTCTATCAGTAGTATTTTGTCCGCTCCAGCAGAGCACCGCATACCGGAGTAAGGCCATTTACTCAAGGGGGTCGCCTGGTACCCTTGAGGCTCCGTTCGTAATACAGTAACCTCTGTATCATCCATTCTTCGGCAAGGAACGCCTTGGATTCGGGCTGGGATAAAAGGAGAAGATTTTGGAAGTTGGAAGGATTGTGAAACGAAGGCGGTCAGGCCCAGCCCCTGGTAACCTCTTCTCCTCTTTCGTTTGTGTCTGCATATGGAAGGGTAACAGGGTAGTCACACGAAGGCCTGAAGTCGGATTTGAGTGCCAGAGGCTATTAGAGGCACTTAATCACTCCATTACTACCCCATACATTGCTTAGAACTGACTCATTTCAAGTTATCTTTTTCGTTTCATACATTAGAGAAACCGAATCCCCCCTTAGAAAATTTTTTGTCTGTCGTACCACCACATTAGACAGCTAATGTGGTGTATACACAGGCACTTGCTTAACACTGCCCTAAGAAATATATTTTTTCCCGATTCTATAATTTTTCTAATAATATTTTGAAAAACCAAGCATGATATCTGAAATTCCATAAAATACCAGTCAAAGACGAGCACGTCTGCTAGTATTATTATAAACTTCCGTCGTACCTCATATTTTGTTGACGGAGTCGACCGATCGGTTTGACCAATCAGATTGAGAATAAAATATCCTCAGTTTATTTTATTTTTATCATAGCTTAGGCCGTAATTTTATTTAGGCATTAATCTCTCTGATCATACCTCAATTTTTTCTTTTATTTATTTATTATTTTTTAACTAATTTAATTTAACTATAAATTGATTCATATCTACCTTATTCTCTGTGACCAGGCCTGTATGTAGCAACATTGTTGCTCTCCATCGTCTCTGAACCAGTGCGTTGGTTTCTCTCTCTTATCTCTCCTGAAGACGGTTTAAACGGAAAATTAAAGAGACTGTAACTGTGTGCTTATAATTTCTCTAGGTTTCTTTTTCTACATTGAACTATATATATATAAGTAACCCAGTTAAGTATTTTCTTTTCTCCTAAAAGACGGATTCTCTAAAAATTTCAGCTTGCAAGTGTGTTTCTTTAATCTGTGTGTTACTGTTCTTCGATTTTGAGAAGATTAAGATCTTAATCTATTTATTCTCTATTAGTCCAGTTATACCGTTGACCTTTCAACTCTTTTATTCTAACCGCTTGTTTCTTGTTCATTATTGACCTTTAACCTTCTCTTTATATTAACCTGTACTATCCTTTTAATCTATTTATAGCAATGACTAAGCATGAGTCATCGATTTTAATTTAACATGTCACTTGGCCAACTCCTTTTCCAGTTGAACCCTGTTAGCAGGAGGTTAGTTCGTAGGATCGAATCTCTCAGTCTTAAGATCGTGAATGCCGAGACTGCGGTTAATTTTAATGATACCTGTTTAAAGAGGATCTGCTGCCTATTTATACCAATTATATATATATATATATTTATCAAACCACAATAAGAAATGGGAAAAAAATTTCCCATTTCTTATTGTGGTTGACCATTCATTGTTATTTCACGTGTTTATGTGAAATCTTTTTATTATATATATATATATATATATATATATATATATAAATATTATATATAATATAAATTCGTACTACTGGATCATAAGTTCTAACGTTGAAAAAGCTGGGAGCAGTCCTTCTTGGATACATGCGTTTAAAAAATGAATGTCCGATTTCACACTATTTAATTTTTTAGAAAATGTTTCTAATTTTCTAAAACTCTTTTTTACCTCTGGGTTTCTTATCTCATGAATTAACTCTCCATATTTCTTTTCATTGAATTTATTCATATATATATATATATATATATATATATATATATAATTTTCGTATGGCCTCATGGCAAAGATTCTCTGGAAACTTTTATTGAAGCCTTCAAAACTTCCTGTTCATCACTCAATTTCACCCACTCCTTCTCCTATACCTCCTTAACCTTCCTAGATGTAGTAGTGTCCCTAAGCGGCAGGACCTTCACCACCTCCATACACACAAAACCTACCAATGCCCAACAATATCTACATTCAATAGTTGTCACCCATCCCACACAAAAAAGTCCCTACCTCGTTCCCTCTCCATCCGCATACACCGTATTTGCAGTGACCTCTATCAACGACAGTGTCATATCGACAAACTTAGGGAAAATTCGTCCAGCGGGGCTACTCTCCCAGGTTTGTTGATAAACGCTTAATACCTGCCACCAATCAATATCTTCCTAGGACTGCCGCTGAACCCAACAGTTCCCCTTCCTCGTAACTACTTTCTTTCCTGGGGTCCATAGGATCGGGAATATCATCAAGGACATTTTTCCTCTCTTGTCCTTTCCCCCTCCACCTCCTCCGTCTTCCGAAAACCCCTCGCCTGTCCTTCAGAAAGCCTCCAATTTAGGAAACCTGTTTTCCCACAGATCCCTTGAAACTCCTGGGATTGGGGTGGTGCGTGCTGGTATGGAGAAATGCGGCCGTCGCCTCTGCCTCACCTTCCTTTAGTTAACCCTTCACCTTTCTTCTCCTCACCACCAACTCTTTCCGCGTCCCACCTAACACCTCCTGCTCATCCAGGAATTGCGTCTACCGACTGAATGTAGACAATGGGAGCATTCTACATTGGTATGACTTCTACCAAGCTCAATGAGCGTTTGAAAACCAAGAGCTTCGGTCGGTCAGCGCAAACAGCTTCCTGTAGCTATCCATGCCAACAGCCATAACCTTTCTTTTAATGACTGCTTTTCTGTTCAAATCATTAAGCTAGTGACCATGATGACCGTAGTTTGACTTAAGAGCGTCTGAGGAGGCCCACATATGGTTATTGGGGCCCGATCAGATCCCGGTTTAAATCAGAAGCGTTAACTTTTATTTTTTTTCCTTTTATTTTTAATTATATTTTCATATTATATATATATTTTTTTATTTTATTTTTTTTTCCCTTTTTTTCCCTTTTTTTATTATATTTTTTTATTTTATTTATTTATTTATTTTTTTATTATTTCCTTTTTTTAATTTTTAATTTATAATTTTTAATTTATAATTTTATCTATTGTTTTTGCTTTCTCCGTTCTCCGACGTTTAGTGCCTAGCTCTTTTTTACGCTAGTGCTGCTCTCTTCGGTTGACTCTTTATTTCTTCATTCGCGCTCCGTTCTTCGACGTGGGGAGATCTCTCTCACTTCGTCCTCTCTACTATCTACTCTCCTGATGACGAACAACAGTTCGAAATATTGAATTCTGTAAGTTTTCTTGTATTCTCTTTTCTGTGTCGTGCTTTGTGTAATTTAAAGTTATATATATATATATATATATATATATATTCTAATAATGAAAGCGGTGAATATGGTTATATTTAATAAGATATCAGAATAGTCAGTTGCAAAAAAAACTCAGGTAATGTTGGTGTCTGTTAGAGTGGAATGTAAATAGAAGCATCCTTGGTTTGCGTGTGTGTGTGTGTGTGTGTATTTGTGTTATGGGGTGCGTGCGTGCATGTGTGTGTGGTTTCAGCTTAATCCCATTCCTTCCCACCCTCGACCAATCGACAAATTGAATACGTCTCCTATGACACCTGCCTCTGTACACTTTCTCCAACTCCCAACATTTTCTCACTTCTTCCCTTTGTTGTTTCCTTTTTTTTGAACGAATGAGAAGAAAAATTATCAATATACTCTAGATTCAATCATGTAAGTGGACTTTGAAAGTTATTTTAATATTTATTCTAAATTTGTAGTATTGTAATTTTTCATTAAAAATGAATTGCGATAGTTTTAATAACTACTAAAACAATTTCAAGCATGAAGTCATACATAACATACATAAATATATAGAAATAAAAATGAATTAGTTTCAAAATACTTGGAAACATTCGGTATTATTTGATAAGTATACATATAAAACAATAAGTAAGCTTGTTTTTGTAAGTAAGTCTTTTATGTTCATTAAAGTGTTTAAATAAGTGTCTCAATGTCCTTTGGGCAACTTCTTTGGCAATTACCACCATGCATTCGTAAAACTGTCAGGAGACTGGAGCAGCTTAGTTTGAAAGTCGTGAACGCCGAAGCTGCGGCACATTTTAATAAAATATATAACAATATGAATAATATATCGACCGTTTGATAAAATAGAAGTAAACATTAATCGGGTTTCTATAAGTATTATAGGTTCAAAACAAACTCAGAAATACAAGACTTCAGTTTTTACTTAGACCTTTTTTTATAGGCAGAAGTAAGAAGTTTAAACTTCACATAAACTTATTTAATTGAAACATATATAAAAACATTTAACTATAGTTTATATATATGTTATGTGAAATATGTTAAATGTTACATAAATTAAACATATATATGTATATATATGTGTGTGTAAATAGGTAAATAAGACCTGTTGCCCACTTATAACAATATATATATATAAAAAGATTTCACATAAACACGTGAAACAACAATCAATGATCAAACCACAATAAGAAATGGGAAAACAAGACTAAGATCTTTCAACCGTAACAAGCGGTCTTCGTCAGAGTCAAAAACCCAACTGAACACTAGATGCAGAAAACATCTGGTGAGGAGTTGAGAAGAGTGGGAGGGAAGAGTGGTATTTTAAAAGGGTGAAAGCACAGGAAAGGACTAATGTCCAGAAAGGGATGTTTGGGGAAACAAAGGAGTACAGTAAGAAAAAGTAAAAAACTATCCGCTGGCTGTCAACCCTCTTTGAAGAGGCTATTGCCCTCGTGACGAAAGTATCAAGTTTGAAGAGACCGTTACTAATGTTTATAATATTAGATCTATTAAATTTAATTAGAGACGATTCAATAATATTTCTTAACAACATTGATTTTTCATAGGTAATAAATTTAGCTCCTGTCCAATCAATATGATGATTTTCATTTTTTTATATTCAAGAATAAGGCACTACTGTTTTCCTGTCTACTTACGTTATATTGGTGTTGTTTTACACGTGTTTTTAATGATTTACCAGTTTGACCAATATAAATTTTATGGCAATTTTTGCACGGAATTTTATAAATACCAGCGGACTCCAATTCGCTTGGAGAGTTTTTTATTAACATATTACCCACGTTATTACGATTAGAAAACACTATATTAAAATCAAGTTGTTTGGCTAATCTTGGAAGGGGGTCCAATGATTCGTGGTATGGCAAAACTATAGAATTTGTTAATAAAAGGGGCTCTTTTGAAGTATTAGAGAAAGTTTTTTAGCACCCTTCAAAGCTACATCGATATAAGAAGAGGGGTATTTTAATGAAAGGGCAATTGACCTAATGTTATTAATCTCTTCATTAAAAAATTCTGGAGAGGAAACTCTTAAGGCTCTCAAAAACATATTTCTAAAAACAGAAATTTTAACATTTTTTGGATGCGATGAATAAAAATGAACGTATGCAAGTACATTCGTAGGTTTTCTATATACACTAAAGCGTAACTCATTAGGTAACCTATGGATCAGGACATCTAAGAAGGGCAAATTACCACTTATTTCTTCTTCCATTGTGAATTTGATTGTCGGCACTAATGAATTCAATTTTGTTAGGAAATCAACTTTATTTAAAGAATTGGGACAAATGCAAAGAATATCGTCAACATATCTATACCATTTAACATTTTTGGGCAAAATTGAGCTTAACATTTTACTCTCAAAAAACTCCATATATAAATTACTTAGGAGGGGGATAAACAGTTACCCATAGCAAGACCAAATTTTTGTATATAATAATTATTTTCAAATTGAAAATGACAATCTACCACACATAACTTAATTAACTCTATTATAGTGGAGATGGAAGGGGAAGGGAATAATAATTAATTCCTCCTGGAGTAAGCTCAACAGATCAGTTACTGGTACATTCGTAAAAAGAGACTTCACATCGAAACTGATTAATCTATAATTTTTGTTCATGTTGACGCTTTTTAATTTTTTAATTAAATCTACATTGTTTTTTATATGGCTGCCTGAAATTTTTCCAATTAAGGGGCTTAAAATACTTACTAACCATTTGGACAAGCCATATGATGCCGAACCAACCGAACTCACAATTAAACGTATTGGGTAATTATCTTTATGTGTCTTGATCAACCCGTACATATATGGCAAAGAAGGGGATTTTGATATAAATTTAGTAATAAGTTCGGGTTGATTTTTTAAGATAGTTTTAATTTTTTTATTAAATGAACTATTGACCCTTTCCAAAGGATTAGACTTCAATTTGAAAATAATTATTATATACAAAAATTTGGTCTTGCTATGGGTAACTGTTTATCCCCCCTCCTAAGTAATTTATATATGGAGTTTTTTGAGAGTAAAATGTTAAGCTCAATTTTGCCCAAAAATGTTAAATGGTATAGATATGTTGACGATATTCTTTGCATTTGTCCCAATTCTTTAAATAAAGTTGATTTCCTAACAAAATTGAATTCATTAGTGCCGACAATCAAATTCACAATGGAAGAAGAAATAAGTGGTAATTTGCCCTTCTTAGATGTCCTGATCCATAGGTTACCTAATGAGTTACGCTTTAGTGTATATAGAAAACCTACGAATGTACTTGCATACGTTCATTTTTATTCATCGCATCCAAAAAATGTTAAAATTTCTGTTTTTAGAAATATGTTTTTGAGAGCCTTAAGAGTTTCCTCTCCAGAATTTCTTAATGAAGAGATTAATAACATTAGGTCAATTGCCCTTTCATTAAAATACCCCTCTTCTTATATCGATGTATGTAGCTTTGAAGGGTGCTAAAAAAACTTTCTCTAATACTTCAAAAGAGCCCCTTTTATTAACAAATTCTATAGTTTTGCCATACCACGAATCATTGGACCCCCTTCCAAGATTAGCCAAACAACTTGATTTTAATATAGTGTTTTCTAATCGTAATAACGTGGGTAATATGTTAATAAAAAACTCTCCAAGCGAATTGGAGTCCGCTGGTATTTATAAAATTCCGTGCAAAAATTGCCATAAAATTTATATTGGTCAAACTGGTAAATCATTAAAAACACGTGTAAAACAACACCAATATAACGTAAGTAGACAGGAAAACAGTAGTGCCTTATTCTTGAATATAAAAAATGAAAATCATCATATTGATTGGACAGGAGCTAAATTTATTACCTATGAAAAATCAATGTTGTTAAGAAATATTATTGAATCGTCTCTAATTAAATTTAATAGATCTAATATTATAAACATTAGTAACGGTCTCTTCAAACTTGATACTTTCGTCACGAGGGCAATAGCCTCTTCAAAGAGGGTTGACAGCCAGCGGATAGTTTTTTACTTTTTCTTACTGTACTCCTTTGTTTCCCCAAACATCCCTTTCTGGACATTAGTCCTTTCCTGTGCTTTCACCCTTTTAAAATACCACTCTTCCCTCCCACTCTTCTCAACTCCTCACCAGATGTTTTCTGCATCTAGTGTTCAGTTGGGTTTTTGACTCTGACGAAGACCGCTTGTTACGGTTGAAAGATCTTAGTCTTGTTTTCCCATTTCTTATTGTGGTTTGATCATTATATATATATATATATATATATATAACTATAATTTTCAAAAGAACACACAGAAAAGAAATCACCGAATTCACTACTATATGTCGATGTCCTCGTTGTCAGGAATAGATGTGAATCGCTCCAAAGGCTGATAACGACAGGCTTGGCGTTCAAACTGTATATATATATACGTTTCACGGTGAATCACATAGACAGAACTAAGGAACAAAAACACTTACTATCTCTAATTTTCGTTTGAACCGTCATCAAGGGTTGATGATGGTTCAACCGAAAATTAGAGATAGTTAGTGTTTTTGTTCCTTAGTTCTGTCTATGTGATTCACCGTGAAACGTGTGTTGTCCTTTTGAATCGTTTTCCTGTTTACAATATATATATAAATCAGTAAAAATAAGTTTATATATATATATATATATATATATATAATATATATATAAACATAGTTATCATATTTGAAGCAATTGACCATTAGTACATGATAATTCTACCATGTTACCACTAAATATTTTAAAATATGAGTTATTGATGAACTAACGGTACCAAACTTTTATCAATTATCCTTCAATATTCAAAGAAACTCTATAGTTGCTGTGGTTAAATGGCAAAATAAATGAGTTATGAAATGTGAAAGGGTCACTTTATTAAGGTATAATGGACTAAAGATAATGATAAGTAAAGGGCATAAAGGCTCATTCATGATCCATAACTTAATATGGTTCTAAAAGCAATGGAATAAAAGACCTTCATCAGGGGTTAATGAATGCATCTTGTATGAACAAGCCAGTGTATGTTGTTTACACAGCAATACTAGTGAGGAACATAATGTCAAATATCTTCATGAGAGTTTTATGAAGAGTTAAATAATCTTATTTGTGATTAACAAAATAACAAAGACCTTCTTCAGTGGTTCATAAAAATTAATATTAAAATTATAGTAATCCGTCTTACCTCGTACCCTAAGACGGATTACTATAATTTTAATATTAATGATACTAACCTCCGTGGTAATGAAAAAATGCATGGGTTCATAAAAAGTTACACATCCACATTGTGTGCCTTCAAAATATCAGAAAGCAATGATCATTTTAATAGGAAAAGTTATTCTGTTTTTCCTTAGAATGTATTTTTATTTTTTACTAAATACAATCAGTTTTTACTTTGTTTTTACTCACTATATGGAACATAGACAATAACAGTATTGAATATGATTAAAACTTTTTATATTGGGTTTTCATCGGAATTATACGTTACTAGGTCCCTTGAATTTAATAAATTCAATAAAATACAATACAATGATCAAATCACAATAAGAAATGGGAAAACAAGACTAAGATCTTTCAACCGTAACAAGCGGTCTTCGTCAGAGTCAAAAACCCAACTGAACTGAACCGCTTGTTACGGTTGAAAGATCTTAGTCTTGTTTTCCCATTTCTTATTGTGGTTTGATCATTGATTGTTATTTCACGTGTTTATGTAAAATCTTTTTATCAATGCAATACAAATACCAATATAATATTTTTTTTGTATTGGTTTGTCTGTTGAGTGTATGTGTACCTTTTCACATATAATATTATTATTTATTATATAATATTATTTATTATATAAATAATAGCATTTGTCTAGGTACACCCCTATTTACGTCGCATCCTTGTTAATATTAAGGAAAACAAAAAAGGATGATATATAGTTCAACTTACAAGAATAACTTTAATAACATTGTTTATTAGTCTGTGGAAGAAAAGAAATTTATATAATCAAGCATTATTCTTTTTTTTATTTATTTCATGTGTAACAAATATGTACAATACTTTGAGCATGCGTATTTTTATTTAATTTTTTGAAACGCTATATTTTGAATAAGACAATTAAATTATTTCGCAGGAGTCCTTCGAACCAGTGGAATATTTCCTTAGGGTTCTGTTTCATTAATAAAGTTGAAAAGCACTGGTGTAGAGCTAATGCTCGCTGCGCACACTCTGACAGTGAGAGCGCCACTTTCAACTACTGAAGTGGTGTGCAATTACACTTTATTGTAGTACGGCGGAAAGAACCCTGTTCCCCAGAGTGCACACCCAACTATTTGAGAAGCACTGGCTTAGGATAACACTAGTAACAAGTTGAAAGTATGTACATATTTTTAAAACAAAGTAAAAGTTTCATTAAATCTTTGGTATGGCATGGCACAGAGACTATTGATTTTTACCGGTATGGTTAGTTGGAATGGACACTTATCTAATAAGGAAAATTTTTGAATGAAAGAATGGAGAATCCTATATCCTGGATTACCATAATGATGTAATTAAGGAAAGTAGTAATACGTGGAGGGAGGAATAGTCAACGACAATTTGTGGACGAAGGGAGGGAGAGGGAAAGAGAGAGAAATCCAAGAGAAAATCCAAACGAATTTTAATAACGAATTAAACATAATAAAAACAATAGAAAATAACAACGGGTATAATGCAAACATAATAGACAAAATGCTAAAAACCAGAAGAAATATAAAAAATGTCAATAAGAAAAGAACTAATAATGATAAATACGCGTGTATAACATTTATAGGTCAAATAAGTCATAAAATCGCGAACTTACTAAAGCAATATAGTATAAATGTAGGGTTTAAAACAAATAATTCAATAAACCATAGATTAGATAACTCAACGGAAGATAAAACTAATAAATTTGAAAAAAGCGGAGTATATAAAATAAAATGTAAAAATTGTAATCATATATATATATATAGGACAAACGGGAAGGACCCTAAAACTAAGATATAAGGAACACATTAAATATTATCTAAATAATACAAACAAATCTAATTACGCGAACCACTTAACAGAACAGGGTCATGAACCGGACAGTTTAGAAAATTCAATGACCTTAATAAAAACAGGACAGAAAGGAAAATGACTAAACGTAACTGAAGAATTAGAGATATTTAAACATAAAGAATCGGGTAATCTAATAAACGAACAAGTAAATCATCAAAGCGGCACACTATTTAAACCCTTAAAGAAAATAAAACGACGACTTTACAGACATGACAAAGACGAAAATAATAGGAAAAGAATTAAACTAAATAATAATAACTTATATAATAATAAAATAAATAAAAATAAAGTGGTGGTATATTAAGTAACTAATAAAATCCAGGCAGTATTGGGGTAGTAGGTAGGTTATATAAACAGATAGGTAGGATTCATTAGATCAGTTCGTGTTGAAGATGGGTGACACCCGAAACCGGTCCGACAGCTATGGCAGTAATGTACGAGGTAAGACGGTAGATTATATGTTTAATATTAATAAATCCAAGAGAGATGAAGCAGGAATAACAGTTTGAATGTAGTGGGGAGAGAAGTGAATGGCCATTCACCATCCATGACATGCCATGGATGGGATACAGAGAGACAAGGAAGAGAGAGTGACATGCACATGCACTAATCTTAACCATTATCCTTGCTTATTAGTTCATATTAAGTTAGGTTATAGTGGCGAACCCATAAGAGAACACACATAAGCCGAACATTGGCCTTTTGTGATACCACATAATAAACAGTCTATATTGGGAGTCTTCAATTTTGGCTAAATCAAGTGTATAGAGAGTAAAGATCATTAACAAATATCTGATATCGGAACTAATGACCCACATGAATAAATCAAGATCCAGAGTGGGTATTGAACTCTGGACCTACTGTACCAGAGATAAAATTTGTTGAGGGTGATTGTACTGCGTCCTAAGAACTATTGTACACCCCCCCTTCTGTACTATAGTACCCCAGTTAGCTTCAACGCCTCCAAGAAGCTCAGCACTTTTGCTGGGTCTAACGGTAAAAGCTCTTATATGGTTTAGTTGAGTGTCCCGAAGCACCTGCCTCTGTGTAACAAAAGTATCTAACTCTGTCTAACTTAAGTATGTTTAGAGTAGTGTTCTTTAACAAGTACGTGGCATCATACAGACTCGGAACTGACGGCTTAGCGTCTGGAGGGATGACATAAGTGGATTTATTCATCTCCTAGGTGAATAAATTGATGATCTGTATGGGTATAGAACTCCGGATGTATCATTCCAGGCCAGTACGTTCCTATTGGACTAACATGACCTCTTATATTACTTATCATTTTGTATGACTGGCAATTTAATTTTTCTAAAACTTCAAGCCATTTTGTAATTAACAAAATGCATACCTTTTATATATTTTAACCAGCAATATTATTTTATCTTTCAATTGCTAACATTTCCTCAATTACTCATGGAATTCCTTTACAATTACTTTTTATAATACATTTTCATTTAGTTTTTACATGAGTGTAGAATAAGCATCAATGGTGCTCCAATTAGTAGCATCCAATTAGTCACAGTGAAATGTTAGGAGCAAAAAAAAGTGCTATGCAGATGATAGGACAATCACTTTATTTTAAATAAAAATTGCAATTAAGGGAAGATAAAACTTTAGCAAATATATGACTGATTCAGCTGACTGCTTTTAACGAAGCCGGAGAGAAAGAAATTGGGAGTTGCAATAATAAAAACCCACTGAATAAGAGTCAACAGTATGTTAATAGAGCAAAACAAATATATGGTTTAAAAAGCCAACTGTCAGAGAAACCTTGTAGTTCATTATTTATTTTACATCTACATTTGTATCTATGCTTTAGATAAATACAAAAGGAAAAAAAAAGCTATTGCAGTCTTTGAGAAACTTCAAAAAATATTACTATTTAGATCATTTAATTACTGGCGCAGAAATAGTACAACGTAACTCAAAAATTAATATAATTTGTTATTCTCGAATATCAAAGGTCAATAACAGACCAATGTATAGGTCAAAACTCAATACATTTATTTTTGCTGAGTTAAACTTAACATAGTTAAATAAATATTCTAGAGGATTGTAGAGAGTTGGTCATGAAGCAAACACCAATGAGTCTCACTGACGTTTCGTTAATATTTATTCACATTTATAAAGCTATAATACATAAACTCATTATGTTAAAATAATACAGAATAACTCATTAAGTCTGCAATCTCTTATAGTGTGATATGATGGGGAATTTCAAAAAAATACGTCTCCACACAAAAGAGATTTATGTCAAAACTCACAACGCATTTCGAACACTTAGTGTTCTTCATCAGGTTTGCATGTAAAAAATGTACATATCTATGAGCTTTAAGAACATAAAAGTTCATTATTTCAAGTTTTTATGCAATATATGAATGTTGAATTGCATTATTAACCTACAAAACAGTAGACAATCTTAGATCTCGTAGCGGGATTAATAAATTATCCTGCAGAATTATGAATGTAGTTACATTGGTATTACTATTAGAAGTTTGAAGAAACGAGTTAAAGAACCCCAAAAACGTGAATCAAATAAAAATTGGCATAATGTCGTTCCCTACTTTACTAATCACCTCAAAACAAACAACCGTAGTTTTGACCCTAATACTGATTTAAAAATTGTAGATATTAACCATAAGTCTCATGAAACAGGAAGCTTAGAAGTATGTGAAATCAATAAATCCTTAAGAATGTTTTTTCTCTATGTATGAACGAACAAATACCGAGTTTTCCAAAGTTTCTTGATCTTTTTATATTATTTGAAGGGTCTATTTCATCTTGCAAACAACCATGTGTTCCTGTACAGGGAATATATATCCATAATTATATTAATGAATCAAACTCTCAAGACCTGATTAATGATTCATTACTTTTTAAATACTAACAGTCCCTGTTTACGCATTATTGTGTTTTAGACTATATGAACAACATTTCAAGTTAAATCAAAGTTATTAAACTTAAACCAGATTTTTAAACCCATTCATATCATGGTTTGATCATTGATTGTTATTTCATGTGTTCATGTGAAATCTTGATATATAATTATATATATATAATTAAAGTTACAGCTAGAGAACACAAGAAAAAGGACGAACACTCACGAATCTCGATTATTTCGGCGTCTTGCCGTCTTCAGGAGAGTAGAAAGAAAGAAAATAAAATAAAAGGAGAAAGAATGAAGGAACGGAGACGTAAATGCGTCCACTGGCCGATGTAAACTGGCGCGATACAATGACACGCAGTGCAGCCACCTTACCAACGTGAACCAGTGTAGACTGTGAGTTAAAAAAATTATAAAGTGATATTTAAGTAAAAAGGAGGAGAAAAGTAAAAAAGAGAAAGGAAAGGAAAAAAACATAAAACTAACTAAAATTAAACGAGAAAATAAATAAATAAATAAATAAATGAATAAATAAATAAAAATAAAATAAAAAAATCATCTGATTAAATTTAGACCAGGGGAATTTTTTGCACCCAATAACCAAATGAAGGCTTCCTCAGAAGCCCTTAGAGTGGTCTGGGTGTCATCATTTGAGAGTTTTCTTAATATTTATCTTATTATTTATCTTAAATTCTTAATATTTACTATTGCAGTCTGTTCTAATGGTTTTATATTACATTATTAGGAATTTAACATTCAATGAGTGGTGTTTTTCTCATGGTTGTTTTTTTTGGCAAAAAAAAAGTGAAAACTGGTTTTTAGAAAACATTTTTTCCACTAAACTGCAAATGCTAGAGCTTTAAAATTTTGTAATTCTCTTTGACCTTACAAATGAAATAAACGAAAAATATATTCAGAATTTTAAAACAACGGGAAATATTCTTTTTTTTAATAAAGTGTAAAAATTTGGACTTATAAATCAATCTCAAAGCTTATGAGAGCGATACAAGCCATACCGTTGGACAGATCAAAATGAAACTATGCTTAAACATAGAATATTTTATGGAGAATGATTTGAGATAATTTTTTTCAAAATTACATCCACCAGAAAGGCGTTAAAATACGGTTTCTGTTTTCAGAAAATGTTTTTTTGACGCTAAACGCCTCATTAAAATATAAGGAAAATTTGTCCAAAAATGGAACAAAAAATGACCAATTTATAAAAAAATAATCATGAAATTTCAATCACGGCAAGACCAATAAAGCTATAAAAACTGTTTGTTTATCCTAGACCAAGGGATCACTTATATACTTGTCGAATTTTTGATATTTTTTTTACATTGTTTATATTGACTTAAAATTTTTTTGAGCTTAATATTCTTAATTTATCTATTTCATTTATATATATATTATATATATATATATATATATATATATATTATATATATATATTATATATATATATATATATATATATATATATATATATATATATAAAATAAATTCAAAACGAAGGAAACACACAAAAAGACACAGAAATAACTCACATCGATATTTCGACCATCGTCGTCATCAACTTTCTGTGTGTTTCCTTCGTTTTGAATTCATTTCATTTAAAAAGTTCCGCTAGACCGTTTCTTTTATTTGTACCATATATATATATATATATATATATATATATATATATCAATGATCAAACCACAATAAGAAAATGGGAAAACAAGACTAAGATCTTTCAACCGTAACAACCGAGTTGGGTTTTTGACTCTGACGAAGACCGCTTGTTACGGTTGAAAGATCTTAGTCTTGTTTTCCCATTTTCTTATTGTGGTTTGATCATTGATTGTTATTTCACGTGTTTATGTGAAATCTTTATATATATATATATATATATATATATATATATATATACATACAATTAAAATAAGCAATGACACAGAAACTGAAACACAACAAAGACTCACTTTTCAATATTACGACCGCCATTACGGTCGAAATATTGAAAAGTGAGTCTTTGTTGTGTTTCAGTTTATGTGTCACTGCTTATTTTAATTGTAATCTGTCCTGCCGGACTCTTTTCGTTTATCATGGTATATATATATATGACAGATTCAATAATATATCGACCGTTTGGTAGAATAGGTGTGTTCTCTAATGGGGATTCGGTCAATTTTCTGGTATAAAAAATCAAACTCTCCGCTTTTATTCTGGTTAAAAAAGTTATTGAAATCAGTAGTCCATATGTTTTCTAAATAAAAATAAGAAAAGGGTGAAATTATTGTTACAGAAAAATTTGTTATCCGAACAACTTAGCTGAACGATATTGGTTAAGATATATAAGACAGCAACCAAAACATTCAACTGAAGATCATGCTGAACTGAAAGTTATAATATAACGTCAGCTTCACGAAAAAAAAAAATAAAATGAATGAAGTTGTTTTGTATTATAAAAAGCTATTATAATAGTGTTCACGTATGCAGCGCGTTTAGATCACTAATTAGATTAAAGTGTTGTATATGGGGAGACTATTTCATTACCTTTTTATCCTAAAATGAGTAAATACCACATAGTAAATGATTTGATAACCTTAGAATGAAGTCATTCTTTCATTGAGAGACGTAAATGTTATATGATGTTTATTTTAAAGATAAAAACTACAGTAGAAAGAAAAATATTTTGTAATTTTAGTAGATATAAATTGACTATATATATATAAATATCGTTGATTAGTATTGAAAATTAATTAAACCTAATGCACTGATGCTGTGATTAGTCGATGTGCTAATTACAGAGTATTGAGCCGTAGTCAATGATAAAGCAATGGTGCGATATGCCTGTCATCGAAGACACTTATTCCATTAAGTTACCTCTGCTACTACTCTGCGTTAAAAGATGCTAAAAATTTATATTTTAATTTTAATAATTACAGATCTATTTTAAATCCGAGCTATGCAAACAGTTTTGGTACTTACTCGTTTTTAGTGAGGAATACATTAGCCGCTTATTTTGAAAGTGGCCGAATTCCATTTATGTTAAAATCGAGATATTTAAGGGTTTGCGTTTTACAAAATTTCAAAATATTGTCATTTTATTTATCAACTAATTTTTGTTATAAAAATTCTTAGTAATTTTAAATAAATTTTGTACAATTTGCTGCAAAAGGTAAAGATAACGTAAAAATGTAATTATTTAAATAGCTAGCTAAATTTTTTTGGAAAATGGAATTAGGCCACTTTCAAAATAAACGGCTCATATATTACATAAATGCATATTTATGTTAGTGCCACAGAGGTTAGTAAATAAGATATTATCATCAACCGTCATACCTCGTCTATCGCTGGTGAAGTCCACCGACCGGTTTCGCAATGGCTGCATGATCAATGGGACTAATGTAACCTTTCAAAATCACGGATATAAATACCTATTTTAACTCAATGGTGCCACTATATATGTCTAAATTTCTTACCTATTGAGTTAAAATAGGTATTTATATCCGTGATTTGGGAAGGTTAGATTAGTCCCATTGATGATGCAGCCATTGCGAAACCGGTCGGGCGACTACAGCAGCGATAGAGGAGTTATGACGGTTGATAATATATCTTAATATATATTACGTCTTCACTACTAGGACTTTATTTTGACGCGTTTCGAACACTTAGTGTTCGTCATCAGGCAGATCTGCATCAGAAAGGTTGTTCAATGATGAGGAGTTAATTAATTTATTATTAATTAATGCTTAAAATGTTAACTCCTCAATCACTGAACACACTTCTGTGGCAGATATGCCTTAATCGTCTGTTTGGAGGTTAGACAATTCATGTGTGATATTCTGAGGTAAAATGGATAAACCAACAAAAGTCTCCACATAAATGAAGTTTTATTCAACGCGTTTCGAACACTTTGTGTTCATCATCAAGAAGACACTATAATACAAATTATATCTAATTACTTACAAAATTAGAATGAAATAATAAAATTCAATTAAGAGAATTCAAGACATACCCAAGGATGTGGTACTGACGGGTTGGTCCAGTGAAAACAACTAGTAGGAAACAGATCCGTTGCAAAAGAGTGGGGATAGGCATTTAGGAGATAAGGTGACAAAGGCGTCGGGTATGCTTGAAAACCGTTAACTGAAATACAGAAGGCCAGAACTACTAATTTAGAGGAAAGAAACTTTCTTTTTTAATTTTTTTTTTTAATTTCTTCTTTCTGATTCTAGGAACAGTTTAAGAAATTTTGGACACCCTGGAATTTGATCATTAAGACATAGAGAGGCAGAAGGATTATTAATGACGGCTTTGTTTATTTTAAAAGCTTCCAAATTACAAATTTCTTTAAACTTTCTATTCGCATGTAGGATGGTAAGGTTGAAGTTTGGATCATGTGTAATAAGTTTTGTGACTATTTCTAACTCCTCTGTTACTGCCTATTTCAGTCCTTTATATAGTAGGCTTATTGAGTTTCTTAAAGAGTCAGTTTTGTGACCATAGACATTAAGTGATTGGCTAAATTTCACTATTCTTTATTGTATTTGAAAGCATGAATATGGTCTTTGATCGGTGTCCTAAATCCTTCCTGTCTGTCCACCATATGAGTAGTTACTGCCCTCACTTTACATTGTATTCTGTAACCTCCGCTTTTATTCAAATTCTCACTTTTAACTTCTGTTGACACCTTTAAGTTTTATTAAATTGAGTTCCTTTGTTTTAGTACAATATTTATTACTCTTACTATACCTTTATTATGCATAAACAATATTATTATTACACATTTCAATCTATAATAAACATAATCTAACTGTAATCATCTGTATTTGATGATTGTGATTTTAATTTAAGACAAGGTGAGACAGAGAATAGCCTAGATATCCGTCCTTCTCATATGCCTACCCCACCCACCATTAGGCTACTACTTACCAGTTGTACCAAATTCCAGACTTTTCTGTTTGCGGACCTGACTCGGTCTCTATTAGTACAGAAATTTCAAAGTCGAGTGTAGCTTGTTGGTGCCTTTACTTCAACTTACACATAACTTGGTAATGTTTTGTATGTATTGATATTACTTTGTTAATTTACTGATTCGATTTCTACTTCAGTATCTCGAAGTTCTTTTAGTAGCTTTTACTTTAAATTAATTAACCCAATTTTTTGTTTTTGGCAAATTGAAAAAAATAAGTATTGATATAGCTCATCGACAGCTGATTATTCAATCACGAAATAGGTGTTTGAGGATAAGGTCCAAAAAAAAAATTACCCCAGATCACTCGCAGACGTTTCGCCAAAAATTTTGTGGCATTTTCAAGGCTAAAAACAATTGATTGAAGAAATAAATAATTTTTTTGGATATTCATACAAAAAATATAGTTTGTAATAATAAGTATATTTACTAATAAATTACGTGATTTGAGGAATTTCAACAAATTATTACGTCTCCTCAAAAAAAAGTTAAATATCAAAACTAACAAGTGGTTTAGAAATTTTAGTGTTTTTCTTCAGGTTTACATCTAAAAAATATACATATCTGAGAGCTTTAAGGACTTCAGAGTGAATTACTTTAAATATAATACAATATATAACATACAATATAAACCTGAAGAGGAACACTGAGTGTTCGAAACGCGTTGTTTGTTTATATTGTTTTATTACAATTAATTTATAATGTATATTATATATTGTATTCAATTTCAAATAATTCGCTTTGATGTTCTTAAAGCTCACAGATATGTATATTTTTGTAGATGTAAACCTGAAGAAGAATACTAAGAGTTCGAAACCCGTTGTTCGTTTTCATATTAAACTTTTTCAGGTGGAAACGAAATAGTTTCTTTTTTTTAAATTCCCCAATATAGTACCGCATTATAGCAATCGCACATGTAATGAATTATGAGATTCTTTATATGTCTCATATTTAATGAACACGTGTTTATTCAGACTAGACAGTAGTTGTTGAAATCCACAAACTATTTTTCTTTGTAAAATAATTTCTATTGTAATACATAGTTTTTTGTTTCAAAATTTTATACTACTGCCTATGAAAAAGATTTTAAATAAAAATTCTTTATATGAGATTCTTAAATTATCTCAGTACTAATTTTTGTAACATATTGTTTGGATCTTAATGGTTTCTTCATGAATTTAAGGTATTGTTAACAAATGTCAATGCAGATTTCATGGTAATGATAACTAAATTGAAATTAAAACTAATTAATTTATGTTTATTCTTTTTACTGAAAGCAGGTCGACTGCTTGAATGAAATAAAACGGAATACAGTGACCCAGTGATGATTGTTTTGAAATGTCAAGGGGTAGCGGAGCAATGTTGTTGGTTTTTAATTTCTTCTTTTATTAAGAAGCGTAACCCTTCCTGAGTCAAGGCACTCTGGAAATCTTCAGAAATATTTCCTCTTAAGTTCCTTCTTCAGGAGGCAATTTCCTTTTTACTCGTACGTGCCAAAAGAACTTATCGA